>PVKU01003412.1:0-150284 GCA_004027475.1 Anoura caudifer | reverse complement strand
CACGCCACCCTCACCCACGTTTTTTTTTGTACAAAATTCCTTCCCAAGAACAAAGCAGCGCGACTTCCCTGGACTGCACTCCCCCCGACCAGTGAACTTCGCCCAGTAGCGCCGCCCAATAAACCTCTGCTTGCCCTACTTGTGACTCACTCTGGTTCTTCCTCGGCGAGTACCTTACAGTGTTCTTTATACCACATAATCTAGAACTTTTAGAACTAATTGGGAAGTCAAATAATTTAGTCCTTCCACAACACATACAGGTGAGCAAAAAGTTTCAGAGGTGCAGTTAGAAGTGACAGGTCTCCTTCCCCACAACCTTACTACCGGATGTTACCTCAGATTGAACTCTGCCCCAGGAAAGGCATTAATCACCAGGCAGGCACCACTAGAGTCCAAAAGCCGTTCCTGGAAGCTCAGTGGAGCCCCCCTCATTGTCTTCTTTGGCCCTCTAGGGGAACCTTCCCAGGGAAATTTCTCTCTGGGCCAAGTGCACCTGAATTACAACGACATAATTAGCCACCCTTCTAGCCAGATCAAGCAACTCAATCCTTGATTAAGTGGATTAGGGAACAAATGGAGTTCTAGACAGGGCGCTGCTCCAGAAACATTGTTACCAAACTTACCTACGTTGTTAAAAAAAAAGGCAGGGACACACTTGTACCATCTTACTTGTCAGCTTCCTATCTTGCACATCATTCATTTCACCAATGAACAATTATTTCTGACATTCCTCAAAGTAATTCATTAACCTTCTGGTACTGATTTACAAGGCAGTCTTCTAAGTGCTTGCCGTGGTAAGGGCCTCTGGAGGGAGGATCCTCAGGGCACGGTATGAAGCTAACTTGCCCGCATAGATAAGCATCCTGCTGGCTCCTCCGAGGTATTTAAATTACGAGGATACAGCACTCGCCTAAGGAAACAAGGCTGGCTAGAACCGGAATCCCAGCCTCCTCACTCCCAACTCGTAAACACAGTCTGTTCTGAGGCAGGAAGCTTTCTTTGCAGATAACTTCGTACCACCAGCTTTACAGAGCGGTACAGAGATCTTTTCGGAATCGCAATTGAGCCTCGTCAAGACTCGATCACATTCCCCACGCTCTACTCCCTAAAAGGGAAAGATGTGCGAGACGGGCATCTTTTGCCACTTACTCCTTCAGACTGTGAAGGTTGCTTTGAAGTGAGGACACTCAGTACTGGTGAGGGGAAGGAAAACAAGGTCCCTTAATCATCGTCGAAAGGAATGTGAATCGGTTTGGCAGGTGTGACCCAGGCACGCCACGTGTGAGAGTCCATCCTAAGGAATTTATCAGAGATGGGTACACGGCCTTTCATGTAAGAATGTCTGTCATAGGTTAATTGTGATAATGAAGACTCAGAACCAACCTAAGGGTCCAACAGTTGGGACTAGTTAAATAATTATAGCACATTTAGGCGCTGGAATACTCTGCACCCGATAAATAAAAAAAAAAAAAAAAAGTAACGCAGGATAATATTAATAATCATTTGCTTACACCGATAATCCAAAGACAGGACGAGAAACACTCAGGGCTATGCAGGGGGAGGGGCATCGGCGAGGCAGTCAGCGCAGCTGTTTCGCAGGACCTGCAGCCTGAAGGAAGCCGGGCTCGGGTGTACCCCCCAAATATTTGTGAATTGAGGGCTATTATGGTATTAGCTTATGTTGAGTCATATTACATATATAAAGTGATCTATTTGTTGCTATTTTGAAAATCTTAAAGTCTATAAACGCGGTTTTAAAAATCTTGTTCTGATTAACTGTGGATGTTTGTTAATTAACATCCCGCAAGAAAAGCTACAGAGGAGCTTCCCAGTTTTTGCGAGACTGTTTCGATCTGGCGGGACAAGGGCTTCCTGTGCTCTCCTCGGGTTTCACGAATCTCCCAACCAGCTGTGGGCTGTGGACTGTGTTTTTATGGGTGAAGAAACCCACCGTGGATGGGTTAGATACGGGGCAACAGCGCTTCTCATCCAGGGAGCATCTGACTTTGAGAGTCAAGTTCTCAGTCCTCGCCTCACACCCTCTGTCCAGGGAGGGCGGACCATCCGCCGCATTGTGGGATACACACCAGTGTTTGGTGTCTTGGTAGAAATCACATGGCCAGTGGCAGAGTTCTTTAAACATTTTATTTATACTTAGCATATTATACTTCATAAATCTTTTTTAATAAACTTGAACATTGAGCTTTCTTACAAAAGAGAGGTCCAAGATTTCTCATTAATCCCTCGGCATCTCTCCTGCACAAAGTATTAGAGCAAGATTACAGAGATTTACTGTCCACCCAGCGAGGGCCCCTAAAGGACAGGCCCTTTCATCACCAGGGTGGCAGTGATTCACTAGGCAGCCTGCAAGGGGGCACTGGGAAAAAGCAGGCCCAGTTAGGCTTCTCAGCCTTTGTGCACATTGGCCAATGCACCCCCTTCCCCCAGTCGGAGACTGTGATCTTCCCACCTCTGGCCCTGGTGAAAAACCCTACTCCTGGGACAGAAAGCGGACTCTGGTGTTAGACAGGTCTGGTTTAAACCCTGGCCTCTGTCATTTGCCTTGGGCAAATTTCATAATCTCTTTGGCCTCAATTTCCTCACATCCAAAATGCAAAGAATGATGCCCACGTCACCTCTTTGGAGAGATGACGTGAGATGAATCCAAAGTGTCCAGCAAAATGCCAGATAAATGAAGTAGCTCCATAGCGGTAGGTCCTAGCCTTTTTGTTCTCCCTTTCCCCACTTTACACACACTTCATATTCAAAACCACACACTCAACCCAATATACCAACAGATAAGAACCAAGTGTTTTTTTCTTATCAATTGTCTAACTATATAGTCAATCCTACGTCATCAACTTCTGCTGTCTGAATCGTATTCTCCAAAGACATTTATTTCAGCTTTTCACTGAGACTTGGTATTTGATTTTTCTAATCATCAATCAACACTAAAGACTGCATACTTTTTGCTTAGAAGATGCATCCACCCACCCAGTTAATAGACAAAGTTGCTCCTACAGGATTAGGGTGACTTGCCAGATCCCACACACTGAATGGGGCATCCTGAATCTTTCTGAACATCTGAATAGGAAGGACATTTATAACTTAGCACACAACTACCGCTGCTTTCTCCTACAGAGTACCGTCCCTCCATCAGATGCAATTTCTTCTTGTTTTGGAAACCAAATATAATTAAGGGATTTCACTGAGTGTGGTAGAGATACTATATCATGGGCAGTTTATGAAATTAGGTCTTTTCTTAGGTAAGGAAAGATTTTCCTATCTGAATGCATACTGAGAAATGGAGAAGGCACAAGGGCAAATGGCAAGTAATTTCACCTTAGATATTACTCAAAAGATCACACAGCACCAGCATTCCAAAAGGTAGAAAGATGTTATTTTTTAAAACAAATTACCAGGATAATTTCTTCCTTTTTTGCCACCTATTTAAACTATAAACACATGGTATGTTTTTGGTGCAAATTTATATCAAATATGTGTTCCTCTATCTATCCATGTTTGGTTCAATTTGTCTAAACATGGCAAAACTTAGATTTCCAGCTTTAGAAAGTTTTACTATGGAATGGTAGTAATTTTTTTTTAATACCACAGCCTCCTTGCTCTTGAGAGCTGAAGCTTTTATAATGTTTGGGTTGTTTTTTTTTTTTTTAAGATTTTACTTATTTATCTTTAGAGGAGAAGGGAAGGAGAGAGGGAGAGAAATATCAATGTGTGGTTGTCTCTCGTGCGTCCCCTGCTGGGAACTGGCCCACAACCCAGGCATGTGCCCTGACTGGGAATCAAACCGCGATCCTTAGGTTCGCAGGCCCACGCTCAATCCACTGAGCTATACCACCCAGGGTGGAATGGTAGTAATTTTTACACATTAAGAATAAAAGCAACATTATTAATAATGGAAAAATGAGGCTGAGGCTAAAATGAGAATGGAATAAGCTGAAAATTTTAATAATGAAGAACAGAGGACATTGAAGTGTTTCTGTCCTTCAATAATTCAGAAGGGAAGTTGCCATTGGAGAGTCAGATTAGCAAACCTCGAACAACGTGGATCTGATTAGGAATCGGTGGCTGACCTCGTTCGCTGCCTCAGCACTCGTTTGCCCACCTGCCTTTCCCAGATGAGCCCCATTGGTCCAGTAGCCTCCCTCCTCTACAGAGAGGTCTGACATACTAGATTTGTCATTTTGGTTTAAATACATAGGATTAAGCTTGTATTTAGTGCTTCAATTTAGAAAAATTTTTAAAAGATTCTACTTATTTATTTTTAGAGAGAGGAAGGGAGGGAGAAAGAAAGGGAGAGAAACATCAATGTGTGGTTGCCTCTCACACGCCCCCCAAGGAGACCTGGCCCACAACCCAGGCATGCGCCCTGACTGGGAATGGAACTAGCAACCCTTTGGTTCTCAGGCTGGTGCTCAATCCACTGAACCACACCAGCCAGGGCTGGGAATAGTTTTAATAGAGTGCATTCTTCATTCTAGTGAGTATATCCTTTTTTTCTTTTTTCTTTTAAAGAGAGAGAGAGAGAGAGAAGAAGAAGGAAGAGAGAGAGAAACATTGATTTGTTGTTCCACTTACTTATGCATTCATTGGTTGATTCCTGTATGTACCTTGACTGGGGATCAAACCCCCAACCTTGGCCTATCAGGACAATGCTCTAACTGACTGGGCTACCCGGCCAGGGCTCAACAGATTTCTCAGAAAGCGTTTATAGGTAGTAAACTTTTTGTCTGAAGATGTGCATATTCTCTTCCAGGCTCTGGTCCTCTGTCACTATCACTCAGTGTAGGAGCCAGTGACCAATGCAGATGACCTCCAGATGTGCTCTGTACTGTCAGCTGCTTCTACAGACCAGTCTGGCCCTCTCTCTCTGACAACTTTCTTTCCATCAGCAGGCTACTCATTCCTGTTCCTGTGGTAGTCACATGCTCTCCAAAGAAATATGAACCTCAGTCTTACTGGGGGACAAAGAGAATGGATATCCTGGTTATTCCTGTCCGCGCTCCCCCAGCATACAGGTAATGGCTGCTTTTGACCACTGCTACTTCTGGACTGTTTAGAGCCCTCTCTTAAGTTGTTAACCACCTTCTATTGGTTAACAGCTGTTTTAAAAAAATTTGTCCCTAGTGAAAATAACAAACTGTCCCTGAACAGACCTTCCTGAATGGAGATATCTGCCATGATTCTTTTGTCACTCATTATGCTGGGCAGTGGGTGAGAGCTTTTACTCTGGGGATATACAGTTAATATTTAGGACAATTTCTTGTACATCATTTTTTTCTGGAACTCCTCTTTTTCGCATATTGGACCTTTTGGTCTAATTTTTAATTTTATTATTCTTTTTCCCCCCTATTGTTCATCTCTTACTTTTGGTTCTTTTTCTCTAGATGATTTTCTCAATTTCTTGAGTTTTTCATTTTTACTATCATATTTTTTGTTTTCTAAAAATTCTTTTAAATTTTTTGAGTGTTTTTTTTTTCTTGTGTGCTGTTGTTGTTTCATGGATACAATATCTCTTCTTATTCTTCCGAGGATGCTGATGAATAACTTGTTTTGTCTTTGTGCATTGTCCTTATTTTTTCCAAAATTCTATTTCCTGTATTTTGGTGGTGTTGATTTGTTTAGGCTTTGCTCAAAACTCTGTTCATTGTTAGCTGTTGTTAGCTGTCTGTGTGTATTCACGAGTCATGAGTGGGCCTCACTATATCTGCTGGGGCTCTTTGATTGGAGGATCTTGGCTATTAATATCTTTTATTTTTTTTTAATTTTTTTATTGTTGTTCAAGTACAGTTTTCTGACTCCCCCTCCACCACCTCAGCCCTCCCCACCTCCTTCCCCTGTTTCCACCCCCACCCTTGTTATTGTCCATGTCCTTTATTTGTCCCTGTAAACCCTTCACCCTTTCCCCCCATTATCCCCTTCCCTCTCCCCTCTGGTCACTGTTGGCCTGTTCTCAATTATAATGTCTTTGGCTATACTTTTCTTTCTTGTTCATTTTGTTGATTAGGTTCCTGTTAATGGTGAGATTATATGGTATTTGTCTTTAATATCTTTTTTTTTTTTAGATTTTATTTATTTTTAGAGAGAGGGGAAGGGAGGGAGAGAGAGAGAAACACCAGTGTGTGGTTGCCTCTCACATGCCCCCTACTGAGGACCTGGCCTGCAACCCAGGCATGTGCCCTGACTGTGAAGCAAACCAGCGACCCTTTGGTTCACTCAGTCCCCTGAGCTACAGCAGCCAGGGTCTGGCTATTAATATCTTGCAATCCCTTTTCTTCGCTTGGTCTGATTCCCCAGAGAAGAACCTTCCAGATTTCTGCCTGGAGGGTATATTCCTGGGGCCTGCAGTATTCTCCGTAGAAGTCACAGGGAGTCCCCTACTTCAGCATGTAGACTTTCATTTAATCCTTGGCCATATTCAGCACTGAGTCCCTCTGTCCCCAGTGGCTTAGTGTCCTGTGTCCTGTGTCCATAGATGCCTTAGTTTACCCCTCCACAGATCAAATTCCCAGTCTTCTCCTGTGCGTAAGGCAAAGCTGTTGCTGATTGCACAGAGGAGAGGAGGGCCTGAAGAATAAAGTAGTTCTAATCACATCAACAGACTTTCAACCATTCCTACTGTTTTTGAGGTCCTTCTTTCACCTCCCTTTCCAAAGAATCTGTTTCCACCCATTTCTGAGCCACCGGGTTCTGGGGCCCAGGAGTGCAAATCTGATTGCTTCTTGACTTCCCTCATTTAGGTTTCAGCTTTCTCAGGGCTTATAAATCAGCTACCAGTTGGTCATCTGCTCCATAGCCTGCAAAATTGTTGCCTTTGTTGCTTTTCCCATTCTCTTTGTTTTTGTGGGTTTATGCTTTAGAAAAACCCTGTAATTGTCATTTTAGTGGTGTTGCCAGAGGGAGGGAAGGTATGTAATAGTTCTTTAACTAGAAGCCACACTTCTAAGCTGTATTTTTAAGATGTTTAAAATGCTACGGATAATCTAACATACTATATTTGTCATTTTAACTTAAACACATAGGATAATGAAAATGATTAAATCAGTAATTGGTATTTAAATTTAGGCATATCTATTAAATTTACAATGACTTTAAGATGTTTGTAAGTTTAAAAGAGTTTGATCTACATTTTCTTTTTCTTTTTTTTTGATCTACATTTTCATTACAGCTTTTTAAACACTTGGCTGATATTTTTTAGATTTGTAATCATGTCTTTTTAGATTTTAGAAATGCTTGATAAAATCAAATATATTATATTTGTGATATAGATTGAAATACTTAAGAGGATTTAATCAAGCTTTTAAATCATATTTACATAAAAGAGAATTTAGTTTGTTAGATTTATAAGTTTTGTGGCTTTAATTTATAATATTTAGATAAACTAAGTAAGTTTATAAATGGTGCTTAAATGTTTAAGGGATTATAATTTGTTAAATACATAAGCTAATTAAACATTAAAGAACAATGAAAATGAATGTTTTTAATTTTGATGCAAAATTACTTGATAATTCAATTACTAGGTTTCTTAGTTGTATTTGAAGGTTAAAAATAGATTTTTAATTCTAACTTTAATTGGATATTAGCAATAAATACAAATAATTGTAATAAGTTAAAATGTTTTTTAATAAATCATAAATTATAAATAATTACAAAGAATTGTACAATAGAGTTTCTTAAATTGTATTTAAAAGATTGATTCAGGAATTTGGGGACCACTGGATGGCCATTTGGAAAGAAAAATTGATTTATGT
Source organism: Anoura caudifer (assembly GCA_004027475.1). Taxonomy (NCBI): domain Eukaryota; kingdom Metazoa; phylum Chordata; class Mammalia; order Chiroptera; family Phyllostomidae; genus Anoura; species Anoura caudifer. The sequence continues at coordinate 142,512 of PVKU01003412.1, read as the reverse complement.
CTCACATCAGAATTAACTCCAAAGAGATCAAAGATCTGTATATATAAAAAAAAAAATAGCCCTGGCTGGTGTAGCTCAGTGGATTGAGTGTGGGCTGCAAACCAAGGGGCAGCTGGTTCAATTTCTAGTCAGAGCACATGCCTGGGTTGTGGGCCGTGTCCCCAGTAGGGGCCACATGAGAGGCAACCACACATTGATGTTTCTCTTCCTCTCTTTCTCCCTCCCTTCCCCTCTCTCTAAAAATAAATAAATAAAATCTAAAAAATAAAAACAAAAAAAAGTTTTTGAAAAAAATAAATAAACCTACACAAGTACTAGAAGGAAAAAAAATGAATTCTTCTATCTTTCTAATTATGTCTCAAAACCTAAAAATCATAAAAGAGATGACTGATAAATTTGATTATATAAATATAAAAAACTTGTGCCTAGCCAAGTCTCCCAAAGACCTGTATGGAAATGTTTAAAGCAGCTTAGTTCATAATAAACTCAAAACTGGAAACAACCAAAATATCCATCCATATGACAAAATATTACTCAGCAACAGAAAGAACTGCAGATACATGAAATGACATGGTTGAATCTCAAAAGCATTATTATAAGTGAAAAGAGCCAGATGTAAATGGTTACATACTGTAAGATTCCACCTAGGGCATGTTGGAAAAGGCAAAACAGAAAGCAGGTCAGTGGTACCAGGCGACATGTGTGGCAGAGGGGACTGACCGCAAAGGAATGTGAAAGAACTTTTGGGGTTGATGGAAATTTTCTGTATCTTTCTTATGGTCATGGTTATACATTTGTCAAATTCATGGAAGCTAAAAAGGGTGATTTATACTACATTAAAATCATACCTTACTATGCCTGACTTAATAAAAAAAAAACACATCAAAGAAAAAGAAAAAGGATAAACTGGGAAAATGTTTGCTATTACTGTCACAACAAAGGGCTAACGTCCCCAAAGAGTTTGTAGAAACAGAGAAAAGACCAACAGACTAATTTTTAAAATGAACAAAAGACATGAAAACAAAGTCCACAAGAAAAAAAATTTTCACATGGCCCATAAACACATGAAAAGAGATTGAATTTCACTCACAAGAATATAAACACATACTAAAACCACACCGAGATATCATTTCTCATCTATCCAGACTGGCAAAATCTGAAAGACAGAAAACACACACTGTTAGCAAGAATGTGGAGAAACCAGAACTCACATCACTGTGGTACAAAAGCTACCAAAGAAAGTTAGCATGACCTGATAAACTACAGATGGAAAGAAAAGAGGATTTATTTAATAAATAGTGTTACCGTGATAAGTTGTTACTCTTGAAGAAGTAAACTTAAACTCCTACCTGCAGCTGCATTCAAAAATAAAATCTAGCCCTGGCTGGCATGGCTCAGTGGACTAAGTGTTGGTCTGCAAACCAAGAGGTTGCCGGTTTGATTCCCAGTCAGGGCACATGCCTGGGTTGTGGGCGGTGTCCCCATTTGGGGGTGTGCAAGAGACAATCAAGTGATGTTTCTCTCCTGCTCCTTCTCCCTCCCTTCCTCTCTCTAAAAATAAATAAATAAAATCTTTTAAAAAATAAGTAAAATCTAGATGGACTAATATGATAAGTACAAAAAGCAATCTTCTAAGGTTTTGGGAAAAATGCATTCCTTTAAAAATAATAATAGTATTTTCATTTCAGAAAATGGTACAGGAACGAGGGATAACACCTCATTCAGAATGACTATACATACTTTTATGCCATCCCTATTCTCTGGCTGAAATCTTGGAATCAGAATTCTAGGGGTGACCGATTAGACACTATTATTTTAACTTAGTAATTAATTACAAAGATGGTAGCTATTAGTTTTTCTTCCTCTCCTAGGTCTTGAGATCTAGAAATGTAACTTTAAGCAATCTTCTTTACTGAAAAATATCTTATTACAATAAATCAAATTGGAGGTCCTACAGAGTTCCTGATCATTGTCATTTTCTCTTTACTAAGCAGGAAGACTGGGCTATTGTGCCTCAGAAACAATCTCACATTAGGCAGGTTCTCAAAGCGAAGCTTGCGTAAGATTCTGCACCAAGGAAGGAGAATTAAGATAACTACACATGCTGATGATGAAAATCTTTCCAAAAGAACACTGTCTACCAACTATACTTAAATTTAAAAAAAATAATAAAGTAAAATATTTTGAGAGAACTGATCAATATATTTTATATTAAGTGGAAATTTTAAAAACAAAAGTATTTATTGCAAAGTTAAATGTCACATTTAGAGCAAATAATCAATACAATATATTATGGACTCAGGGTGTGTTCAAGGATTTGCTGATGAAGTAAAGGTTCATGAATAAACAAACATGAATTTTTAAAAAATCTTTCCAAAAGAATGTGAGTGCAAAATCAAACATGAATACTGTGATTTGGGGTGAGGGGAAGTCCCATCAACAATAAGAGGAGAAAACACATCATGTCCAAGCGGATGGGATGTCACTGAATGTGGTCCTACAGCATGAAGACACAAATGTGACTCCAGAGCATCCAAGCAGGTGTTTTGGACCCACAGGAACATTCCAGCTCAAGGACCTACTTACTAGTAGGGTGACCTTGGGCGGGCCTCATAATGTCTGTTTACCTGCTCGGATGCTTGAATCTTCTGGGAGGATTAAATGAAGTGATACAGGCTTAGCAGAGTACTAGACACATCATTAATTTCCTTTCCTATCAAATTATTATCGGAATTTGTTTATGTAACAGATCAAGAACTCAGGTGTAGTCCCCTGGCTTTGTAAGAAGCACAGATCCCCCCATCGCAGCTCCAGTGGAAGAACTTGATGAACCCATAATTTTCTAAGTCTGCAGACAGTGGGACCATTCCCAAGTAGGGAAAGTCAGTGGACACAGGGCCATGCCAGTCAGTTTTAACACATGTTTTGCAGCAGCCTGACCCCAAAACACTAAGTGTGGAGCTTTTATTTTTTTGCATTAGTATATCTTCTGGAACAATGCCCAGGAAAAGAAACAACACAACAGCCACCTGGAATCTTCTCTCCCAAACCTCCCTGGATATGGGCAGGAAAGTGACTAAGCAGGTAGGAATGTCTAGCTGTCTCTGGTCTTACTTCAGAGTACTTCTCAGGACGTACCTGCCTCTAAGCCTGTTAAACTGCTTCTTCATTAAATTGCTATTTACAACTCCAAGGTGTCTCTGCTTTCCCTCTGATACAAAATAGTCATCTACTGGCACAAGTTTATTTTTACAATCCCCCCCAAGTTTCTTGCTGGGAGCTAGTTATATTCCCTCTTGTTACTACCCCATCCCCATTACTGCAGTCTTCAAAGGCAGCCTGACGAAGTCCCACCGGTCAGTAAGGGGTCACGTCATCATTTCCTCTCTGTGCCGCCTTCCAGTCCCTGTCCATATGGGGTGCTTCCCTCTTCCCTATGGTTTCTTTTCTTCATGTTTGTAGAACGAACAACTGTTGCCAAATACTTGCATCTATGCTCTTTTCAGTGCTTATCTGCTAGTCAAAAGAATAACCACAAAGCACTTTTGTTGCTAGAAATTAAATATTTCTTAATTATTAAACATATAAAAATTTGGAGGTACTTTGTTAAAACCTTCCTTACCTTCTGCTGTGGACTGAATTGTGTCCCCCTGCCCCCCGACCCTCACCAAATTCTCTGTTGAAACCTAACCCCCTAATGAAACTATTCTCTTTGGGGATAGGGCCTTTGAAAAGGTAGTTAAGGTTAAAAAGTAGGGCCCTAATCCAATGTGACTGGTGTCCCCACAAGAAGAGAAGCGACACCAAGGGTGCACATGCACAGAGGAAAGGTCATGGGAGGGTGTGGCACGAGGGGGGCCATCTGCTAGCCTCAGAAGGTGAAGCCATCTGCTAGCAAGGCCTCAGAAGGAGCTAACCCGGCCACCACCTTGATACAGCTCTCCCGATGATAATGATAAAGTAATATTAGATCCTATCGAGTGTCTACCATGTGCCATGTGCAGTCTGCTTTAGAATTTATCCTAAACAAAAACCCTAGGAGGTTAGTATCATTGTATACATGAATAAACTAAGACTCAAGGAAGTTTAGAAAATCTTGCCCTCTCTCATGCATTCCTCAGTGGGATTTGAATCCAGGTCTATCTGACTCCAAAGCCTCTAAACCTGTTAAGCATGTTCAACATGCTGGTTACTGGAATGACAAAAAGCCTTAACTTTCCAATGACCATGATAATGTAGGGAAGCAGTGGTGTTTATAATCCTAATGCTGCTAATCCACAAATCATACTTGGCATTGGATGAGTTGTTTACTTCCATTTGATGGGGTGTGGTTGATGTGCTGAGAAATGATAGCATTTCATTCATTCCACATTCCACAGGCACACAGAGCATCACATTGTTCTGTAAAACACACAAAACCCTGCCCCCGTGGAAATTATATTCTATGGGGAGGGAGATGAATAAACAGAATAAGTAAATGTATTTCATAGTGTGTTAGAACGTGGTAAGTGTGAAGAAAAATAAACTAAGAAAAGAAGAGAGGCAGTGCTGGGTGGGGGTGGGGGTTCCATTTTAAATAGAGTGGTCCTGGCAGGTGTCATTTGAGGCCGTCAGAAATCAGATGGTGGGATGCAGGAGCTGGTAAACTGCTTTGCCGCTCATCCAGCATGTCCCGTGAAGCCCTTCCAAGCATGCAGGTGATAAACAAATTCCCTCTCAGCGTCCAACCCTAAAGCTGAGTTGCTTGCTCACTAGAGATAAATGTTACTGTACTGTACATTAAAACCCCGGGATTAGATCTAACCAGCTTTCCTGATAAACTGCAGACTATAAGGGAGAATAAGATAAAAAAAAGCAATCATGACACTTTTTAAAAATTTCTTAATAGTCACTCAAGCATCTGTTTTCGTATCCTGTCCAGTATGTCTTCTATAGCCAGTTCCTTGAAAGCTCTTGCTGGGCATCCTGGTTGCAGTGAAGGGCAGACAATGCTTCCATGTAGAAGATGCTTGCAATGCAATAAGAAATTGGCCTCTGGATGATCAGCATCCTGCCTCCCTGTTCTGGCAGCCTTTTCTCATCACCCCAGGGAGTTGGCTGTTAAGTACCATGTTGTGATTATACTGCCATGCATTCGCACATGCATGTCCAATGCTTACAGCATCTTCCCCTGCCTTGTCCTGAAAAACTCATTCTTCAAGACTTACTTTGTCACTTTTATTGTGTCATGCAGGCACTGAAAGTTCTTGTCTGCTATTGAAATGACTTGCTGGATTAAGAAATATTCCCTGTTCTCTCTGCAAAACACTTAGCCCTCAATATGTGATCAAACTTCCAAAATGATTTGAATAAAATCTTCGAAGGGTGGGTAGTGATGGTCACATACCCACTGAGTCGATACATTGATCAACGGAGTAAATATTTACTGTTGCCTTACCACTTGCAAAGCAGTGAGCCAGGCAACTGTGCATGGAAGGAGGGAGTGTAAAAAGTGAGTAATAGTCTTGTTCAAGATCATATTTGTAGAGCCAGAATATGAATACAAAAGAATATAAGACAATTATTTATGTGGACTTTTAAAAGATAAATATATGACTTAATTACTCACAATATTTATTGTTATACTAATATAGTAAATAGTTTCACTTCCTTAACACAGATGTGCAAGAAATACAATTTTTTCTATAAGCCAATGTTATTTTTTTTGAATAGGTAACAGAGGCTTATGACATAATGAACAGGGTAAAAGGGAGAGCATCTCTTTCCATTGCAACCCCACGAGAAGGTGAGGACGTGTTTTCTAAACCTAATCAGTCACTTTGGCACCTCCCTCTTCTCTCTACTGAGGCTGAGCCCAAGTTTCTTAGGGGCAATGTGTCTTCCATGCCACCATCTACAAGCCAGCCCCAGGTGAGGTGTCCCCTATCCCACCTGCTCTTGGGTTATCATCTTGCAGGTAACAGGTAAGTAAAAGGATAAAGTCGGCTCCATTTGCTATCATGGCACCATTTGCTGAGCAGGCCTGCGACCTTGTTAAACAGGACTGCCAGTTTACTCTTCTGAGCTTGTCCCCAGGACTGGAAACCGCTGGAAAGCAAGAACAGAGCGTGACTGACCGCTCCCTGCAGCCACGGGTAGAAGATAACATTGGGACAAAGGGCAGCCTCCTGTTACAACCAACAGCCCAGGGGCCACAGAGCAGCACACCCCCAGCTTTGTAATCTAATTATAATCCAGTAATAGCTCAGAGCCCCCCTCCCCCCAATGGTGGTGCATCTCTCCACTCCTTGCCCCTTTCCTTTCTCGGAGAGTGAAAAAAAGCTTTATTCTCTGTGCTTTCTTCTTGTGAATTCTTTCACAGCCCATGTCACCAACCACCCTAACAGCAAGTGTTACCAAACAGTAAGGTGGGGTCCTGCTGCCACCCTCCAGGCAAAGTTCCAGAGGCAAAGGTTTGGAGATAAAGGAAAGGAGTCTTTATTCAAAAGCTTCTCAATTTTGTAATAACAGCTTTCCACGTGCATTAGTCACTTAAGCATATCAATGAAGGCAAAACTCTTTAACTCTTTGGTTACAGCTTAAATCACTTAAGCCTGTCAATTATGGCTAAACTCTTAACACTTAGGTTCTATCATTCCCCGTTAGTTTTTAGTCATCTTATTTCTATAGGGTTAGTTTACAAACTGAAACAACGTAAGATATGAAAGTTGCACAGTTTGGAAGAACGGCAGGCTTCTGCCTCAGAGCCCGTCCCCTGTAGACACCCAAAGGAGAACAACCCTGCCACCCTCTGCCAGGCCAGCCTGCTCCTAGTCTGTGCCCAGAGTTCCTTCCCATCCAAAATACCGTCTGTTGGGGAACGAAGGCAGCTGCAGCACCATCATCCAAGCGTCCTCCAGGAAGGAGAGCCAGAGAGAGCCAGCGAGAGCCGGCGAGCCAGCCCCCTCTTTATTTCCTCGTGCACTGGAAGCATTCAGCTCCTCAGCCAGTTCTGTCCTAGCCTGCTTACCGCTGCCTCAGCAAACTCCTCCTATGGCCCTCCCCACTTCTCCCCTCAGATCACTGTATCTTAAAGGCTACAGCAGTCTCCTCCTGGTCTTCCCTCTTGGCAACATCCCCCCTCCCCCACAGTCCCCCTCACTGGTGGCTGCAGAGGGAAGCGTCCTAGGTCTTCCCAAGTTCCTCAGGAGGCCTAGGGGCCTGGAAGGCTGTCTGAGGACTGTCCAGCCACTGCCTCCTTGCAGCCTGCTGGGGTGGGAGATTTCTCAGGGGGCTGTTCTATTCACCTGCCTCTCCTACTCCTCACTGAGTGTGGCGGGGAAGAACGAGTTGTCCTTAGCTCCTGGTCTACCTGAGGAGTCTGCTGGGTTTTTGACCTTCTCTCTGAATCTCTCCCCCATCCCTCAATCTGGGAGGTTTGCTGGGTTGGAGAAAAATAGGGAAGGGAACTCTGCATATTCTAACCAATCTACTGTTTGCACTAGAACCTTTGGGCCTCCTTCCCCCCACCTAGAGTTTGGGTTTTTGACATTTAAAATCCTAGGCCCTTGCATTTCAAAGCCTGGTTTTGGGAAACTCCCTAAGGCAAAGAATGAAGCTGTAGCAAGGAAAGCAGATAAGGAAATGAAGATTAGAAAAGTCAAGGAAAAGTCCTCAAACCTGAAGTTTTTGTCTGGCCTAGTTCTGGTGTGAGACCATAAACTTCCAAATATACAACTTAAAATAATGCAATGCCTAAAAACATTTTTATTAGGTAAAGTAATTAAAATAATTTATAAAATGTTCTCAGGAAGAAAAGTAAAGCATTTTCTTGAAAAAAGGTTTAAATGACACACATTTTATTTAAAAAGTTTTTCCAAGTAACATGCATGACCATCATGCATAATTTGCAAGAGTTTTCATGTCAATATTTATGAAGTTCCACTCTCAGGCTCAAGTTTAACAGGTGGTCAAAGCATCCCAAGGCCCTTTCTGTTTAAGTTTTTGTAAACTGGCATTGAACAAAATCACCTGAAAGCATCTGACAAACTTTTCCTGGTTTCCAGCCTCTCACTTCTGGTCTTGGATGCAAGTCACCTCACCTTCACACCTTGTATTCTTTCTTCCCTCTCCTGCAGACCCAGCTTTTAATTTTTTTACTTAGTCTGTGATTTTAATGCAAGTTCTTAGTCCCTAGCTCCTGTTTGCTCCCCTGGGCCAGTCCTGTGGCTCAGGTAGCTTCTGAAGCTACATGCCCAGATTCATTTTTCCTGAGACAAAGTCCTGTAAAATTTTCCTCCATGGGGCTGCCACCAAGGTGTCTCCTGTTTCTCAGAGAAGCTTTTTCAAAATCTATGCTATGATTGATTGTCTCAGAGTCCTCACCCTCGGACTTCCCATGTGCTCTCATGGACCCTGTGCACAGATCTGTCTTTAGCACTTAAGCTACTGCACTGAAACTGTTTTATTTATCCTTGTGATCCTGGTCAATCTGCTTAGGACAGTGTTCTTTCCTCCAATCCTGGACAAGGATGGGGTTCTCTGTAGTCCTGTCCTTGGACCTTTGCTCATCTTACTGGATAAACTCCACAGTCGTCTCGGTGATATCACCCATTCTAATCTAAGGCTCCTTCCGGGCTTTCTACCTACCATTTGTGTGCTGATGACTCACCATTTATAACTCCAGCCCAGATCTCTTGGCCTTGAACATCTCTACCTGTATTTGATAACTTAATATACTTAACACAGAATTTAGTGCCTTCTCCTCTAAGCCTTGTCTTCTTGGGTTTTTATATCAGTGAATGGCATTACCGGTGGTCAGCAAACTCCAGCCAATAGGTCATTAATGTCCACAGCTTGAGCTAAGAATGATTTCTATATTTTTAAAAAGGAAAAACAAAAGCACAAAGAATATACAACAGAGACCAATGTGGCCCAGAAAGCCTAAAACTATTTCCTATCTGGCCTTTTACAGAAAAAGATTACTAACCTATGGGCATTATCACTTGCCAAAGAACCTAAAAACTAGTAATGGTATTAATTAATTAACTAACAATAATAATTAGCAAAAGTTGAGTTTACCCTGTTGAGACACTGGGTGTTCTGCATATTTCACTTTATTTTCACGTTAATCTACAACTGTTAGGATGCCCTGGCTACATTTAACAGAAAATCCCAAGGGACTGGCTGAAATGGAGTCTAGAAATAGGGAGGCTCAGGCCTGTATGATCATTGGTCCAACCGTGTCATCAGGGACCTAGGTTTTTCCGCAGTTCTGCTTTCTATCATTGACAATTGGGGCTACTACATGTGCTGTCATTACTGTCTGCTGCGAGAAGACAGAAAGTATCCTTCAACCACAGAATATGAAGAATTCTGCCTACGTGACTGAGCCAGGCAATTGGGAGGGCACGTGCCCATCCCATTGTCTACTGTACATCTGTCTCCTTTATTGCAAATTCAAATAGTAACCAAGTCTTCGAAAAAAACTTAACCTTCCAAATATCTCTTGAATTTGTTCATTTCTATTCTTTACAACGACATCCACCTGTCCGTAAGATCCCAGAAAGCCAGGACAAGTATCTTCTCTGCATGTCCAGCACCGTTAAGTTAATTATACGAACAAGTCAATTCACATGTCAGGTTTTCATTTTATAGTTGAGGAAAGTGAGATTCCCAGTGAGGCTCATTGGCCAAGGTCGCACAGCTAACAAGATTCTAATTTAAGTCTGTCTGACACCACAGCTCATATTACAATACTGCAGTTATACTGCATCTCCTGCTTCCTGCTTTGTGTCTCCCTTTCCATTGCTGGCTCCTCTTCTTAGCCTTAAACATGCTCAAACCTCTCCTTTCTAACAACTACGGCAACCCTTTGACCATGCTTTCCCTATACCTTGAGCCTGCTCTGATCTTTCCCTTTACAAACAAGTTGCCTGGAAAAAATTGTCATTTTCCTTGCTTTTATTTCCTTACTTTTCATTCATACCCATTGTGTTATTGAATCCATCTTGCAAATGTTACCAGGATCCTCCCAACTTCCATTTTCGAAGAGCATACTTATCTTTATTTCACCATACTTCTCTGCAGCATTTGACACCTTCCCTGGCTTCCTCCTCTTTCCAAAATATTCCCAGATTTCTAAGGCTGAAGCTCTCTAGGGATTCCTTGCCTAGTGACACCTCCCTGCATTTGCACAGGGTGGTCTAGCCCTTCTTCACATCCAGTAGGGCCTTCTATAGCCCACATCCCACTTGAGGTCAGGGTAGCTGAAGAATTTTATTCAGGGGGAACATACCCCATTGAATTATAACTACCTGTTAATGTTTTTGTGACCACCACTGGCCTTCAAAGCAATCTCCAAGTCTTAGAGGCTTTTTTTTTTTAAACCCGCAGAGTGCCATGGTGAAAAGCACAGAGTTGAAATCAGTTAGTGCTTGCTGAATAAATTATTAAATAAATTAATACATTGACTTATCCAAGGGTGCACAGCCAGTAAATGGCTTAAATCAAATCTAGAAAGGTCAGAGATTTTTTTCCAGTAGGCTATACTGTTGAAAATGACAGTAAGTTTTCCAGGTATTAGAACTCATCAATATGTGGGTAAAAACTATGTAAATCTATACTTTGGAAGATAGAAAAAAATATTTATATAAATAATACTTATATTTTAATTTGTATTTACAGATATGTTAATAAACATTTAAAGTTACAGTAATTTATTTCTATTTAAACATACCTTTGTATGTATACTCATTATGCATTTGTGTATTTATTTTAATTTAAAAGTTAAAAAGAGTACACTAAAGATAGCAAGCAATCTAAACAGCTGAGGAATCCTTATTGTTATGAAAATGCCACAAAAGCACTTTTCTGTGAATCTGCAAGCTATTTTCTGTGAAGTGAAATTTAGTCTTTTAATAATCATCATATTAAATATATTTAAAATTAAGACTGTAATTCAGCCACATCTTCGATTTTACAACTGACAAGGGGCTAAAAAAGGGGGGCTAAATAATGGCTGCCTGTTGCTTTTCTTTTTTGAAATGCTAAGTAGGGGCAGGTGCTGGGGAAATCAATGTGATAAAAATGAAGGAATTCCCATGTAGTGTTACTAAATGGCCACAAAAGAGAAAATGTTATTAAACTCCTCAAAGGGGCTAAAAACGTTGCAGGTTGGGCTTCAGACTATTTGCACTCAAAATGGCAGGCAGTCCTTCAAATGAGGAAAAAATGGGGGGTTGATTTACAGGTTTTAGAATTTTGTTTTAAACATTTATTTATTTATCTTTAGAGGGAGAGAGGAAGAGAAACATCAATGTTTGGTTGCCTCTCGTGCATCCCCTGCCGGCAACTGGCCCGCAACCCAGGCATGTGCCCTGACTGGGAATCGAACCACGATCCCTTGGTTCACAGGCCCACACTCAATCCACTGAGCTACACCAGCCAGGGCAGTTTTAGAATTTTTAAGTTGGGAAATACTGTAGTAAACAGGTCTATAAGTAAATAGATTTTTTTTATTGTATCATTTCCATCACCATTCCTCTCCCTTATCACCACACTCTTGTTCATGTCCATGAGTCCTTTCCCCTTTTTGCTCGATCCCTCCATCCCCCACCCCATAGCTGTCAGTCTGCTCTCTCTGAGTCTGTCTCTATCTTGCTTATTAGTTTAGTTTGTTCATTAGGTTCCATACATGAATGAAATGAAATCATATGGTATTTGTCTTTCTCTGACTGGCTTATTTCACTTAGCATAATGTTCTCCAGGCCCATCCATGCTGTCGCAAAGGGTAAAATCTTCTTCTTTTTTATGACCACATAGTATTCTGCTGTGTAAATGTCCCATAGTTGTTTCATCTACTTGTCTACTAATGGACACTTGGGCTGCTTCCGTATCTTGGGGATTGTAAATAACAGCACAATGAACACAGGAGTGCTTAAGTTCTTTTGAATTAGTGTTTTGGGTTCCTTCAGATAAATTCCCAAAAGTGGAATCGCTGGGTCATAATGCAGTTTCATTTTTAATTTTTTAAATTATATTTTATTAATTATGCTATTACAGTTGTCCCATTTCTCCCCCATCAATCCCCTCCACCCTTCATACCCCCTCCCACCCACATTCTCCCCCTTAGTTCATGTCCATGTTTCATAAGTTCTTTAGCTTCTACTCTTCCCACACTATTCTTCCCCTCCCCCTATTTTCTACCCACCGTCTATGCTACTTATTCTTTGTACCTTTTCCCCCTCTCTCCTCCTCCCACTCCCCTGTTGCTAACCCTCCTTGTGATCTCCATTTCTGTGTTTCTGTTCCTGTTCTAGCTGTTTGCTTAGTTTGCTTTTGTTTTAGGTGTGATTGTTAATATCTGTGAGTTTGCTATCTTTTTACTGTCATATTTTTATCTTCTTTTTCTTAGATAAGTCTCTTTAACATTTCATATAATAAGGGCTTGGTGATGATGAACTCCTTGAACTTGACCTTATCTGAGAAGCACTTTTTCTGCCCTTCCATTCTAAATGACAGCTTTGCTGGATAGAGCAATCTTGGATGTAGGTCCTTGCCTTTCGAGACTTGGAATACTTCTTTCCAGCCCCTTTTTGCCTGCAAGGTCTCTTTCGAGAAATCAGCTTGTTACAGAACACAAAAGGCCACATGGGCCAAAGGTTCATTATGTCTGCTGCCTTATGGAAAGATGTCTCTCAAAGCCAGAGATTTGTGAAAAGGAAAGGAAATGTTTATTTAATGCTATACAGAGTTAAAGTAGGGACCTAACGTCTTCGCTAAAATATCAAAGTCCTTTAGAATACCCACAGACGCCCACAGTGCTTCCTATCTCCCTCTACCCTAATTCAGGGTACTGTAACTCAGGAAAAGAAGCACACGTCTGGGATCCAGGTTCCTGAGACTGTCAGCTGTGTCGTCCCCCAGGCAGGATCTCTAATTAATCCAAAGCCTTGTGGCACCTTGTCATGGCCTACTGGCAAGAGTCCTTTCCCCATTCTTCCAGGTAAAATCTCTCTTGCTTCCCAGGCCATGCAGCCAAAGGGAGCACCCCAAAGCCACGTGGTCCTCTTCTACCAAAGCTGTGGAAAAGGGGTCCCCACTCTAGCAAAACCTCATGGCTCTCCCTCGTTACCAAAGCTGTGAGAGGGTCTCCACTCTGCAAAAGCCACGTGGTTCTCCCTCTTCACCAAAGCTGCAGGGATCTGCACTCTGGTGAAACGGCATGGATCTCTTCTCTGGCAAAGCTGTGAGAGGGTTCCCACTCTGCCAAAGCCACGTGGCTCCCCCTTCACCTAAGTTGCAGGGAGGGGGTTGCCACTTGGGCAAAGCCGAGTGGCAATTCTCTGCTAAAGCTACATGGTGATTCTCCCTCACAGGGATGGGGGGTTCTGACTCTGGTGAAACCACATGGGATCTCTCTCAATGGCTGCCACATCTCAGTTTAAATCCCCGCGCCAAACCTCCTCTGTACCCCCACTTCCAACTCCTCCTACAATCAGTTACACCTGCCAGCATTCCCATATTATTCCAAGTTTACTGGGCTGCCATTGTGAGTCTGCGCAGGTGTGTCCCCATGTTCTGGAGCCAATCTTCTCAAGCTCCCACGCAGGTGCTGTAACTTGGGGCTCCTCCCCCAGTCACATCTTGGGGGGAATCCTTTCCATCCCTCTGGCTCAGAGCATGGCCACAGCTATTTAACACATCTAAACCACCAGCCAAATATAGATATGTTAAATGACCATGCCATGGATTAGCAGCTCTGCATGTCCCTGCTCCATGTGTCCCTTCCCCCAACTCATACCTGTGGGGGAAGGGATGAGGACATCTTATATGTCCCTCTAATATTTCCTGGACACCCTGAGTTCTAGGCCCCATTCCAAATCCCTATTTTTGCCCCTCCCCCCCAACTCCTGGCTGCACCCTGTATCAAGCTGACAGTCTGATGGGAACTCCTTTGTAGGTGAATGTGCCCTTATTCCTTGCTGCTTCTAGAATTCTCTCCTTCATGTTAATCTTGGCTAATGTAATTATGATGTGCCTTGGTGTGTTCCTCCTTGGGTCCCCCTTCTTTGGGACTCTGAGCTTCCTGGACTTCCTGGAAGTCTATTTCCTTTGCCGAATTGGGGAAGTTCTCCTTTATTATTTGTTCCAATAAGTTTTCCACTTGTTGCTCTTCCTCTTCCCCTTCTGGTACCCCTATAATTCGGATGTTGGAATGTTTAAAAAAGATGAACATCTTTTTAAATTCTTGTTTCTTCATTCTTTTTGTTTGGTTGTTTCTTTCTTCCTTCTGGTCCACTCCATTGATTTGAGTCCCAGTTTTCCTCCCATCACTATTGGTTCCCTGTGCATTTTTCTTCATTTCACTTATAGTAGCCTCCATTTGTTCATCTAATTTTTGACCAAAATCAACCAATTCTGTGAGCTTCCTAATCACCAGTGCTTTGAACTGTGCATCTGATAGGTCAGCTACCTCTTGGTCGCTTAGATGAATTAGCTCTGGGGCCCTGATCTGTTCTCCTGTTTGAGCCATCCTTGGTTTTTTGTTTTGTTTTGTTTTGTTTTTTGTCTGGTCGTGGCTATTACGTAGTGAGGGGTGGAGCCTTAGGTGTTCGTCAGGGTGGGGCAACCCAGCCGCTGGGTTGTGATTCTGGATGTGGGGGCGGGGTCCCAGAGGGAACAATGGTGCCTGCTCTGCTCTCTCAGGAATCCGAGAGAGCTGATCTCCATGTGGGTGGGCTTGTGTACGTTCTAGGACCCCGTGGGTCTCTCCAACGAACTCTCCTGTGAGGCTGGGACTCTCTCTCCTGTCACCCCAACCCCCACAAGTGTTCTCAATCGGTGCCCTTTAGGCTCTATTTCCTGGCACTGGGGCCTGCGCTGCACAGTCCGCCTCACTGCCCGTTTTCACCTGACTTATCTGCATGTGAATGTGTGACCGTGGTCAGCCACCTTGTGCTCCTCACTTGGTCTGCTCGTTGCCTCCCTGCACTCGGTAACCGCCACCTGTGCACCCAGGACCACCAGCTGCTGCTTCTTCCCACTGCGACCCCTCTCCGCCAGCCACCAACCCCGCCCCCTTACCTGTCTGGGTAAATTGTTGTTGGACTTCCGTACAACTCAATCCTCTATCTGTTCTGGTGGGGGTTTTTTTTCATTCTATATTTTTGTTGTCCTTAATTTTGGTTGTGAGAGGAGATACAGTGTGTCCACGCATGCCTCCATCTTGGCAGGAAGTCCATTTTTAATTTTTTGCGGAGTATTCTCCATACTGTTTTCCACAGTGGCCACACCAGTCTGCATTCCCACCAACAGGGGAAAAGAGTTCCTCTTTCTCCACATCCTCACCAGCACTTGTTTATTTATTGATGATAGCCATTCTGACCAGTGTGAGGTGATATCTCATTGTGACTTTAATTTGTATTTCTCTGGTTATTAGTGACATTGAGCATCTTTTCATTGGCCATCTATATGTCCTCTTCTTTTAAACAAACTTTTAAAAAAGATTTTATTTTTTTTATTTTTAGAGAGAGCAGAAGGGAGGGAGAAAGGAAGAGAAACATCAATGTGTGGTTGCCGCTTACATGGCCCCTACTGGGGACCTGGCCTGCAACCCAGGCATGTGCCCTGACTGGGAATTGAACCAGCAACCCTTTGGTTCACAGGCTGCACTCAATCCACTGAGCTACACCAGTCAGGGTTATATGTCCTCTTGGAGAGGTATTTATTCAGGTCCTTTGCCCATTTTTTTTTTAATTGAATTGGGTTTTTTGTTGTTATTGTTGTTTTTGTTTGTTTGTTTGGTGTTGAATTTTGTAAGTTCTTTATAAATTTTGGATATTAATCCCTTGTCAGGTGTATTAGCAATATGTTCTCCCATTCCATGGGTTGTCTTTTTATTTTGTTGATGATTTCCTTTGCTGTGCAAAACCTTTTTAGTTTGATGTAGACCCATTTCTTTATTTTTTCTTTTGTTTCCCTTAACTGAGAAGATATACCAGAAAAAAATATTGCTATGAGCAATGTCCAAGATATTACTGCCTATGTTTTCTTCTAGGATTTTTATTTATTTTTTATAAGTTCAGTTTGTGTTTTTTTAAAAGATTTTATTTATTTTTGGAGAGAGGAGAAGGGAAGGAGAAAGAGAGAGAGAAATATCAATGTGTGGCTGCTTCTCACCTGCCCCCAACTGGGGACCTGGCCTGCAACCCAGGCATGTGCCCTAACTGGGAATTGAACCGGTGACGCTTTGTTCACAGGCCTGTGCTCAATCCACTGAGCCACACCAGCTGGGGCAGGAGTTTTATTGTTTTGGGTCTAACATTTAGTCTTTAATCCATGTTGAATTTATTCTTCTGTGTGGCATAAAAAGATGGTCTAAGTTCATTTTTCTGCACATATTTGTCCAATTTTTCCAACATCACTTATTAAATAAACTACCTTTAACCGATTGTACAAGCTTGCTTCCTCTGTCAAATATTAATTGACTATAAAGGCATAGGTTTACTTCTAGGCTTTCTATTCTGTTCCATTGACCTACATGTCTGTTTTAATGCCAGACCATGCTGTTTTAATCACTATGGCCTTATAGTATAGTTTGATATTAGGTAGCATGATTCCTCCAAATTTGTTCATCTTTCTTCGGATCTCTGTTGCATTTCAGGGCTTTTTGTGGAGTAGATTATAATTAGTCTTACCTCTTCAAGGTACCTCACAATTTTATTTCCATTTAACTGCTGTGAATTCTATAAATGCACCTCATTTCTTTGTAAATAAATTAAAGCTTTTGCAACAGAAAACTAAAATAAAACAAAAAAATAATACATTGGGGTGTGGGGTTATACTGCAAAGAGTTATCCAGGGGTAAGAGCTCATCTTCAAAAACTCAAAACTTCAGTGACATTAATGAGTTCTTATACTATGTGCATGAATAAATATGTTGCAAGCCCTGACTGGTGTGGCTCAGTGGATTGAGTGCTGGCCTGTGAACTGAAGGGTTGCTGGTTCAATTCCCAGTCAGGGCACATGCCTGGGGTTGCCGGTCGGGTCCCCAGCTAGAGGTGTGTGAGGAGCAACCAATCACGATATCTCTCACATCAGTGTTTCTCTCTCTTTCTCCCTCTCTTCCCCTCTCTCTAAAAATAAATAAATAAAATCTTTAAAAAAATGTTCCCAGATTTACTAATAATTACTGTGAATATATTTCTAAATAAAAAATTAAAAGCAGGAGGCCTAAATGACTGAAGTTTACTCTGAAACCATAAATAGATTTCCTTTCCCCACCCCATCTCTCCAGATCAATAAAAACTAAAATGAAAAAAATGAAATACATCATCCACTAAGGTGATCATTTAAGTTCCAATTTTTTTTTTTTTTCAGTAAAAAGCTTAAAAATCTGCCAAGTAGGATGTTTCCACTTATTGTGGACTACCACAAAAAGGTGAGTCAGTTTTCCTGGAGTATGTTTTCATTTATTTGACTTTTAGCAACAATGGCCACATCCCTTCCTGAACAGTAAGCAAACAAAACTCCTCAGATTACTTTCTCAATCATATTAATTTTTTAAAGAGAACATTCAAAAATGTTTGAAAGGCTTTATAGTTTTTAATAACAACGATGAAGCTGATAGTAGACAGTTCAAATAACGATTTAAAAAGCTTGGGGAGAAAGTAAAAAGAAAAAAACTAAAAAAAACCCCAAATCTAAAATCCCATTTTTGGACACTACAGCGTATTCTTATAGACATTCTTCAAACATTTCTCAGACTCTCTGTACATTTATAGACTGATCTGTGTGACAGTATACATAATCAACTTAACCAATTTTCTACTGAAGGACTTTCAGTTTCCCTACCCTCCTTTGGTTATATAAACAATGCTGTGATGAATATCATTTATGTCATTTCAGATTTGTGTCATTATCTCCTGGGGTAAATTCCCTGACTTGGGATGTTAGGATCAAGGACGGACATATTACCTGACCACATGTTGCTGAACTGCCTCTGGGAAGCATATTGGTCAGGATTAGGTTCAGGTGAAAGTGACACAACACCCAGTGAGGTGGCTTACAGAGGTCAGGAGTTTATGTAGGAGAAAAGGCAGTCCGTGACCCAGGGCCCCTTCCATTTTGGTACTCCACTCATCATATTCAGAATTTGTCTTCTTCTGCGTGGTGCGAGATGGCTGCTTAAGTCCTAGCCATTGAATCTCCATTCCAGCGAGCACAAAAAAGGGAGGGACAAAGGAGTCCAACTCCCAGGGATTCCCCTGTAAAGTCACTCTCACTATATCTGCCGGCATTCTATTGGCCAGAATTTGGTCATGTGGCTACATCTAGCTTCCAGGGAGAAAGAGAAATGTGGTCTTTTCTTCTGAGATGCCTACATATATGTGTTCACCTAAAAGTCAGGTGATCTTTCACTAAAGACAAGAGGAAATAGATATTGGGGACAATTAATGCATCTCTAAAGGATGTACTAACTTACACTTTTGTCAGCATCACACAAGAGGAGCCATTTCCCATACCTTTACCAGCATTGTTCAATCAGACTATTCCCACTGCAAATGCATTTCATTATTTACAAGAAAAAATATTTAGCCCATTCTCAAGTAATCTGTGTAATTTATGCCACTAATATCAGTGATACATACTTTTTCCACCCAGAAGTAAAAAGAAGATGCACACATGGAGGCCCAGTGTTCCTCTGCCTTGACTGGCACTTCAATGTTAAAACTCTGACCTTTGCTGAATCCTGTCCTCTCTCTAGTAATCTCATCGTAGCTTTAAATGCTGCGGAATGAGTGAAAATTTCTATTTTCCACTTCTGATTTCCAGGGTCTGAGTAAATTATCCAGCAGATTACTATGCATACCCACCTGGGTAATTCACCACACGACCTTATGCTCATCACTGTCTCTCACAAACCTATCGCTTCCTCTTCCTGGATTCCTTACATTGGTGGCACTAGTTGAGTCATTCTAGACTCTTAGCCATCTGTTATTACAACAGATTGGCTTTGTCACCAAATTCTAATTAAACTCACATTCTTGACAACTCTTGACATCCCATTCATCTTCACTGTGCTCCTGAAGATCCTAATAAAATCTTGTTAGAGGGCTCTCTCCTTCCACTCTATCTTCAAAATGGCGGCCAATGGCCTTTTAACAAAATGTTACTGTGGATGTGATTTTTTTTTCACTTAAAAGACTCTCTGTGGCCAGAACCCTTGGGGTGGCATACGAAAACCTCCAGACAGTGGCATTTGTTCACCTCTTCTGCAGCATCTGCTCACGCCAGGCCCATGACTATACCCCACATTGCAACACATCACTTCCGCTTTCACAACTGTAGTATCATAATTCAGTGACTTTGCTAAAATGGATCTCAGCTGCCTAGAATTCTTCCTGTTATCTACTTCATTGCTGGGAAAATATCCACTGCATTTTCTTGATGAACTCCTTTATTTTTTAAAAAATTTTAATTGTTGTTCTTGTACAGTTTTCTGCCTTTTACTCCCATCCCAGCCCACCGCCCCAGCTCTCCCCACCTTACTCCATTTTTTAAAGACTCAGATCCCATAGTCACATCCTGAAGAAATCTTGTCCTAAGACACAAGTCCCTCCCTTTGTGGGCCACTTCCTTGCTTTGTGTCATTTCTGTGCTCTTGCTTTTAAAATATCACAGCAGTTAAAGTTAATATTTAGTAATCCAACAAGTATTTCCTGAATTCCCACTGCATGCTAAGCACTGTGCTAAGTGTGGGATTCACAACCACGTGCAAGCTGAACACAGGCCTTAGGCTCTTGCAGCCATTAGCCTGTACAGCTTACATTAGTAAAGACTAGTTTCCATTTCCATCTACCATCTCTCCTTTGCTCGAAAAGAAACTCTCTCTTCCCTGTCAATATTAATGAGATGCTAAGAAACTGATGTTGCTTTGCTGGTGATCATGTCAAGAGATGTTTTCTTTATTGTCTTGTCACTTATTGAAATGTTCATTTGTTTTTGCTTTTGTGACCCCATGCTGATGGCCACTATCTGAAATCACTTGAATGTTTAAGAGGAAACAATTTGGGGTTTCCCAAATTGAGAAGGTATTATTTCTCAAGCTTTTCCCTCAAACTATTCCCTGAAAAAGGCCAGGTTAAGAAGATTTCTGGCCAAGATGAAGGTAGACCTGAGAACACTGATGAATGACTAAGCCAAGATTGGAGGAGTGCTCCAGCTGCATGGGGTAGCAGACTGAAGGAGAGAGGTGACATTGTGTAAGTTCAAGAGATGAGGATATCTGCGTGAGGACTGGCCCCCTCCCCCGCAAACAAGTCTGCAGAGGCTTAGCTCACAGCACACCTTAGACACAGCAGAGCTCTGAGAACTGGCTGTACTGTCCTGGACCATACCCGGCTCATGGAAGTGCAGTTCTGAGGTCTCAGTTACCTGCCTGTACTTCCCTTCTCCCTCCTCCAGCTGCACTGCACAAGTTCCACTCCTGTTTTACTTCCTGTTCAAATTCCCAATTCCCAGTTTCCTGCTTCACTCTCTATCCCAGGGGCGTCAGACTCATTTTCACGGGGGCTACATCAGCCTTGTGGTTGCCTTCAAAGGGCCAAATGTAACTTTAGGGCTGTATAAATGTAACTACTCCTTAACTAGGGCAAGGAGCTCGGCACTGCCACCAGGTAGAAACAAGGTGGAGGGCCGGACTCAGCCTGCGGGCCTTGTGTTTGCCACCTGAGCTCTATCCCAAACAGAAAGAGTCTTAAGGGAAGAGTAGAAGGAAATCCAGATACACTAAATTCGGAACAAAAGAAATCCAAATTAGAGAGAAACTGGTGATTTAGGCAAGAGTGCATTCCAGATAGATCAACAGATCTGAATGTATTACTCAGGACTGCTGGTCTCGAGAGACAGACTTGCAACCCCAAGTATTTTAGCAGAAAGCAGACGAGTTGGGTTGTGTAACTTGGAAAGACAATAGTGTGCAAGGCCTCAGGCATGACAGGATCCGGAGGTGACAGCAAAGGGACAGCACCAGATTGCCTTTCCTTTCTCTTTCCTCCTGTTTCCACTTCTCTGCCGTGGCCTGAGCATCTTCTACTCAGATGCGTGTCCCTTGTGCAGTGGGGACCCTGGCAGCTAGAAACTCCGGGCCTAATCACTCGGCTTGAGGATGCCCCCCAAAATGAGAAACTCTCTTTGGGGGTGAAAATCCCAGGGAATGATTGTATTGGTCTAGTCTGTGTCAGCTACCCACACATGCCCTGGTCTGGAGGCAGGCAGACTCAGGATAGGCCAGGCCTGGCTCGCCTGCCCATTCTTGTGACTGCACCCCAGCGGATCCCTTGAAGGAGTGCAGGTGGAAGGAGTGAGGAGGGGCAGTGGCTGGAATGAATTCTGGGCGGAAAAAAGTTTGTCAATTTGGTTGGAATTGTGGTTGGAATTTGGTTGGAATACTCTACTTGTGGTAGAGTATTAGGAGACCAGTTAGAAGGGGGAAAAGGGGTCAGGTTGTATAGATCAATACCCCATATGTGAAATGCAGCACAAATATCCTGAAGTCTATGTATGTATACAGCTGATTCTTGTTATTCACAGTGATTAGGTTCTAGAAAGTTGCTGCCAGTGCTGAATTATTATCCAATACAGAGTCACTGCCCTTGGGGAGGCACAGGGGCAGGTTCCTGCCAGCCTCTGGTCCCATTTTCATCACCTGATCAATACATAACCTTATTTTATGTGTGTTTCTGTTTAAAGATACTTAGTTCAATATATATCGTTGATTCATTAACACTGAATTCATAGCCAACAGCAGTATAACTCATGCCTGAACAAAGGTAACACACGTATTTTCTCGGTAAGTTAATTCCCAGCCTTCCTGCACTTGAGAGATTAGACAACACTTCAGCACTAAGCTTGGAGGCCATTTTAAGCAGTGAAACCACCCAGAAAAAAAACACAAAAATGAAGGAAATATGGCACTAAATAGACCACAAAAAGGACACTTGTTTACAGAATGGGAGCTGAACCAAGGCAGATGGTGGCCTTGTTCCACCTCAGCTGGGACATGCCAGTGGGTGGACTCCGTCTCTTCTCTGCTCTGCAGATGTCCAGGAATGACTGTGAAAGTGCCAGGAGTACACTGATTTAGGGGTTCCAAATACATTTCCGTGAGCAGGCAAAGTCAGACATGGAATCCGTGGGTGATTACGACTGTGTCATCCGCCTCAGCACTTTGGAAGACTCATCTGGCTGTGGTGGGCAGGAAGGAGGAGGACCTGAGATGCGGAGACCAACTGGGAGAAGCAGCAGGACAGGTACCAGGCACCGAGGGAGCTCAGGGGAGTGAGGGATGAACAAATGTCCACGGGAAGGGGGGGCAAGACTCGTCTAGGAGGGAATCTGATTTTGAGGGGCAACACGGTGGATTTTGGAGGAGCCTTTGGTCCTGTCAGATGCTATGTGTTCTTCACTGTGAGACTGTGAGAATTTTAAGTATACAACTGACTTAAAAATAAGAGTACTATTCTAGTACTAAATCTCTCCACTCCCAATCAATCAACTACTCTCATTAATAATAAACATAAACAACATATAGCACTTACTATACACCAGATATTGCTCTAGGTTCTTTATATTACCTCATTTATTTCTCACAGCCTGTGAAGTACCATTAGACCCATTTTTAAGATGGAAAAACAAAGGCAGAGGGTAGTAACTTGCCTGTGGTTCAACAATTAGTAAATACTGGAGTCTAATAGATCCATGTGTTTATTTATTTTTGTATATTAAAAAAACTTTAACTTACTGACTTGAGAGAGAGATTTGTTGTTCCACCCATTCATGCACTCACTGGCTGATTCTTGTATGTGCCCTGACCGGGGGTCAAACGCCCAGGCTTGGTGTATTGGGATGATGCATTAACCAGCTGAGCTATCTGGCCAGGGTTAGAATCCATGTGTTTAACTACCATGTTATACTGGTAGTGTTGGTTATGATTCATTTACAAACTCTCCCTACTACACTGCTGTCTTCTTGCTTTCTCTCTGCACCATCCCAAGAATTCCCACCACTCCCCCTCCATCTAATTTATGGCTTTGCCAAAATTGCTGACTATTTCTCATCAAAAATAGAACAGTAATAAACCACATTCATCCTTATTTCTTTCAATTATTTTTCTCCTAAAAAAAATCAATGATCTTTAGCTGTCTAAACCTGATACAAACTATAGCTCACAAATCTCTAAATCTTTCATTTTTCTCAATAAACCTAACTAAACTCATTTTCTTATACTTAAAAACCCAGTTTTACTACTTCAAACTATCAGAAATTTAGTGTTTTTCTATTTAAAATAGTATTGGGTTGGCCAAAAACCTTCACTTGTTTTTTTCCATAAGATGGGTCTAGTCGTGCTTAACTGGCTTTAACTTCATTTGAAACAATTTTGTTAGACTGCATTGTGACAGCTGTCATATCAGTGTGCATTAAAAAACATTAAAATTAGTAAATTTTTGTGTAGCCATTTTACTATTGAAGATGGAAAAAATACACATTTTTGGCATATTATGCTTTATTATTTCAAGAAAGGTAAAAATGCAACTGAAATGCAAAAGATTTGGGCAGTGTATGGAGAAGGTGCTGTGACTGAACAAACATGTCAAAAGCGGTTTGCAAAGTTTTGTGCTGGAGATTTCTCGCTGGATGATGCTCTAGTCGGGCAGACCAGCTGAAGTTGATAGCAATCAAATTGAGACATTAATTGAGAAAAATCAATGGTTTATAGCCAACATACTGAAAATATCTAAATCAATAAAGTTATTGGTTATCAATAAAGTTAAAATGAAAAGTGTCTTTTATTTTATAGAAAAAACCATGTGGACTTTTTGACCAGCCCAATAACACAGTCTAGACTTTTTAAAGATTTTATTTACTTATTTATTTATTTATTTATTTATTTATTTATTTATAGGGGAAGGGAGGGAGAAAGAAAGGGAGAGAAACGCTGATGTGTGAGATACATCAATCAGTTGCCTCCAGCACGCCCGCCATCAGGGGCCCGCAACCCAGGCATGTGTCCTGGCTGGGAATAGAACCAGCCACCTTCTGGTTCTCAGGCCAGCACTCAATCAACTGAGCTACTCCAGCCAGGACACTATAGTCTGGACTTTTAGATATGAATAATTCTTTTTGCCTTAAACAACTCATTTGATATCTTCATTTTTAAAGAAGTGACACCATCTTTCTAGTTTGAATACTATAATAATTAATATTTGTAAAACAACTGGAAAGTCATAAATGAAACTGTTAAATAAATGCAAGTGTTTTAGTGTGAAATGTAAACCTGCCCAAAACATCTATGCAAATTCTGCCTTGTTTGCTAGCTTTATTCTTAATTTCATTTTGATTCCTCAAACATAACTGGTTTCTAGCATGGAGAATATGGGAGAGGCAGGTAGTCTTTGAGAAAGGTGGGAAAAATTTAATTCAGTGAACAGTACTATTTTGTGTCAGTTCCCTTTATTTAACACTTAATCAGTTTTTATGAACAGATCTTGGGAGATGTCCGTATCAGCAGTTTGTCTATGTCCAGATACACAGTCACACTGTGCCAATAAAGTCACTAATGGGTCAAAGCTCTTCAATGCTTCATCTACTCACATGCTTTACAAGGCTACTTATTGTTTGAATTTTTTTTGTCGTATAACAATAACTAGCATGATTTATGAACTCAAAACCTTGTCCTACATACCATTATTTACATTGGAGAGGCTGAGGTTCAAACTGCCTATACCACCCGCAGCTCCCATTACTGACTTTCCTTGAGCCCAGTTTGTGTTCTGCAGGTGACATTTGGCCTGCCACCCCAGTCACTACCGATTGCACCAGGGTGGCCATCTGACTTGTACCAGTTAGGGTGTTTTCAGTTTTAGGTAATGGAAAATTCTGTCAACCTGGCTGGAGTGAAATAAAAACAAAACCAAAAAACCCCCTTATTGGATAGCCATAGGCCCAGTTGGCTCCAGAAGCGGCAACAATGCCGCAAAGATCTGATCTCTCTTTTCCTCTTGGCTTCTTCTTCCTCTGTGTTGGCTGCACCCAAGGCAGGCTGTCCCTGGTGGCGACAAGATGGCTGCTTGCAGCCCTAGGCTCACATCACAAGTCTGGGCTAAGGAATGCTGTTTTCAATAGTTTCACCATCTAGTTGGCCTGGATTGGGTTCTCCAAATCAGAGTGGCCATTGACAACATTGGGTCCTGTTACCTGGACCACATGCCATAAGGGTGAGGGAGGTATGATTCCAGGGCACTGTTGTAAGAAGGGAGATAAAATGCTGGTGGCAAAAACAGTTCCTAACACAAGACCAACAAACAAGCTTGACTGACCAATGAGGAGGTCTGGTGGGACAAAGCTCTTCAACAGGGACAAGTGGCTGAATAAAAATGAGATCCTCTCTCTGGAGGAGATGGACCTTGAGGTCTATCACTGAGCAGCACAGGCAGGACAGGGAGCCTGAGACACGGAGGGAGATGGAGAGGCCGAGTCCTACAGTGGAATAGCAGGTAAGTCCCAACAAATGTCTGCGGCTGAGCACAGCCAGGCTAGAGCTGCAGTCCCTTTCCTCTCGATTAGCCACGGTGCCCCTGGACCTGCTAAGTCCTTAAGTCTCTGAACGGGGGCCGAGATGCCAAGATTGCTACTATTTCCAGGTTTGCTTTCCTCAGGATGAAGACCTGCTGAATTAAGTGGGATGAATAATCCGAAGGTCCTAACCAATACTTCTACGCAGGGATGGTAAATACAAAAAAGAGGAAAAGAAGGTACTGAACATGGCATATGGTGAAGTGGCAGAGGGTGCTATTTCCTCTGCCTTCAGAAGCTGGGGTGCTATGCCTGGGTGTGGTGGGGGTGGAGCCGTATCCCATTGTCCTTCCTATGCCTTGCCCCTTCTCTCTCAGCAGGCAGCTCTAGAGGCCACATCCCTCCCTGGCTCCACACCCCATAAAATTCCTAAAAGTCTTGAATACTTAGTTTCAGGGTTTCTGTCCGGGAGGTGGTGCAAGAAATTTTTGGCTGGGCAGCTTTTAGCCAAGAAAAAGTTAAGAGGTCTTTACTAAAAGGTGAGAATGGTTGTAGACAGGCAATTTGCCATCTCGGCCTAGCTCCCCGCGACAATGCCCCTCCTCTGTGTCCTCTGTGCCACCACGTCCACCATGGTCATGTCCCTTCCCTGGGGGTGTATTTTTCTGCTGCTGTCTTGGACAGTAGCTTGGGTGTGGTTCAGAATGGACACTTTAAGCTTCCTTTTTATCTATTTCAGTTCCCTGTGTTAACTGACTACATACCTTTGAGTCTCTCGGTCCAAATTTTCAGGAGAAGGCTCACCTTTTCATACCAGGACATGCAAACCATATAGCTGCCGGTCAACCAATGGATTCACTGGCCTAGAGACAGGTAACCATCTTGGTCCAATTAACAGTGGTAACCGGAGGGACAAAGGATTGTACAATGCAGATGGTGACATTTTAGCTGGGACTTAGACAAGGTATGCAATGACAGCTGTATTTTCCCACTGACATAGGTGAATATCCTCACATTTTGTTTTAGTTTATTATAGCAGTGTTGTAACAAAGTACCACAAACTAGGTAGCTTCAAACTACAGAAATTATTGTCTCACAGTTATGGAGGCTAGAATTCTGAACTCAGGTGCTGGCAGGGCCACACTCCCTCTGCACCCTGTACAGGAATCCTTCCTTGCTGACAACCTCTGGCATTCCATGCTGCATCACTCCAGTCTCTGCCTTGGTCATCACATGTCTTGTGTATGTCTTCACATTTCTGTCTTCTTATAAAGACACCAGTTACTGGATTAGGGGGTCCATCCTGCTCCTGTATGACATCATCTTAATAAAATCTGCAATAATCCTATTTCTAAATAAGGTTGCAATGTGAGGTTCTGGGGGCTAGAACTTAAACATTTTTGGGGGACGACACAGTTCAACTTGTAACACACACCTACGTGGACTGTACAGCCAATTTCCCCACAAATCAGATACACACCTAACTGCTACGGCAGAATTACTCCCAAATGCACAAGCCTTACACAAAAGGCACATGACACCGCAGCTGAGTGTCGGCGATGGTAATGTGTCTCCTGTGCTTATGTAGGCATCAGATACTCCTAGTTATGATATTAATAAAGTAGTCTTGTTGTAACTAACCGCCCTCCAAAAATGTTTAGAAAAATCAGCATTTAATGGTGATATTGAGATACTGTTTATATCATTTTGAATTTTTTAAAATTATATTTTATTATGCTATTACAGTTGTCCCATTTCTCCCCCATCATCCCCCTCCACACCCCCCCACCCACATTCCCCCCTTTAGTTTATGTCCATGGGTCATAAGTTCTTTAGCTTCTACTTTTCCCACACTATTCTTGCCCTCCCTCTATTTTCTACCCACCGCCTATGCTACTTGTTCTCTGTATCTTTTCCCCCTCTCCCCTCCTTCCACTTCCCTGTTGCTAACCCTCCATGTGATCTCCATTTCTGTGTTCCTGCTCCTGGTCTACTTGTTTGCTTAGTTTGCTTTTGTTTTAGTGTGGTTGTCAATATCTGTGAGTTTGCTGTCTTTTTACTGTCCTATTTTTGATCTTCTTTTTCTTAGATAAGTCCCTTTAACATTTCATATAATAAGGGCTTGGTGATGATGAACTCCTTGAACTTGACCTTATCTGAGAAGCACTTTAGCTGCCCTTCCATTCTAAATGACAGCTTCACTGGATAGAGCAATCTTGGAGGTAGGTCCTTGACTTTTATGACTTGGAATACTTCTTTCCAGCCTCTTCTTGCCTGGAAGGTCTCTTTTGAGAAATCTGCTGACAGTCTGATGGGAACTCCTTTGTAGGTGACTGTGCCCTTATCCCTGGCTGCTTCTAGAATTCTCTCCTTCATTTTAATCTTGGATTAATGTAATTATGATGTGCCTTGGTGTGTTCCTACTTGGGTCCACCTTCTTTGGGACTCTCCAAACTTCGTGGAAGTCTATTTCCTTTGCCAGATTGGGGAAGTTCTCCTTTATTATTTGTTCCAATAAGTTTTCCACTTGTTGCTCTTCCTCTTCCCCTTCTGGTACCCCTCTAATTCGGATGTTGGAGGGTTTAAAGATGTCCTGGAGGTTCCTAAGCCTCTCCTCATTTTTTTGAATTCTTGTTTCTTCCTTCTTTTCTTTGGTTGTTTCTTTCTTCCTTCTGGTCTACTCCATTGATTTGAGTCCCAGTTTTCATCCCATAACTATTGGTTCCCTGTGCTTTTTTTCTTCATTTCACTCATTGTAGCCTCCATTTGTTCCTCTAATTTGCGACCAAAATCAACCAATTCTGTGAGCTTCCTAATCACTAGTCCTTTGAATTGTGCATCTGATAGGTTGACCACCTCCTGGTTACTCAGATGAATTAGCTCTGGGGCCTCGGTCTGTTCTCCCTTTTGAGCCATCCTTGTTTTCTTTTGTTTGTTTTTGTTGTCTGGTTGTGGCTGTTATGTAGTACAGGGTGGAGCCTTAGGTCTTCCCCAGGGCGGGGCAGCCCAGTCACTGGGTTGCGATGTTAGATGTGGGGGCGGGGTCCGAGAGAGAACAATGGTGCTTGCTCCCTGCTCTCTCGCAGCTTCCCGTCTCCTCAGCCTCCTTCCCCTGTCAAATTGGGTCCCTCTGGTGCTGACCTCCGTGTGGGTGAGTCTGCACATTCTCCAGGACCCTGTAGGTCTCCCCAACGAACTCTCCTGTGAGGCTGGGACTTCCTCCCGGCACCTCAGCCCCTACAAGTATTTTCAACTGGAGCCTCCAGGCTTCTCTTCCCAGTGCTGGGGCCCTGCATCGTGCAACCTGTCTTGCTGCCCGTTTTTGCCTAGTTTATCTGTACACAAATGTGTGTCCGCAGTCTGCCACCTTGTGCGCCCCGCTTGGCCACCTCGTGTTTGGCAACACCCCCGCCTGTGCGCCTGGGGTGACTGTGCACATGGGACCACCACTGGCTTATCCCACCTCGGTCTGACTCCACCCCTCTTACCGTCTGGGGGAATCATTGTTGTCAGACTCCTGCACAATTCAATTTTCTCTCTGTCCTGGTTGGGTTTTCTTTTTTTTGGTTCTATATTTTTGTTGTCCTTATTCTTGGTTGTGAGAGGAGGCACAGCATGTCCAGCTATGCCTCCATCTTGGCCGGAAGTATTTTAAAATATTTTTTAGTCATTGCTTAGTAAGGTCTTCTACTCGGGAAAAATGATACAGTAACCAAAATACAAAAGCACTAAAAATGCACCTGTTTCAAATCTTTCTTAAATTAAATTTATTGCGGTGACTTTGGTTAATAAGATTATATAGGTTTCAAGTGTACATTACCGATAATTCATCTATTGTATTGTGTGCCTAACACCCAAAGTCAAATCTTCCGTCACCTCATATTTGATACTTAGCTCCTTTAGAGTGTCGTTATGTGGAGCCTTTGTAAAGACTCAGATGGCCGCATCTTTAAGGAGGGGAGAATCTTGGGTAACTGCAGGAAGTAATGACTGTGTGGAAGAGAGTGATGGAGGACCCTGAAGGTCACCAAGACAGTTTGGCACAAAAGGCTATTGAATGCACATTTTCTTTTCCTGTTGAATGCCAACCTCTGCCTTAAAAACAAATGCCAGAGACATTTTAATAGTTTTAGAGAGGAGAAAGCCTCATCTCAAAATTAAGGAACTTACCAGAATAAAAATGTAAGGTAGAGGAGAAATTGTCAATAATTTGTATACCTTACTTCCTAAAATCCTTAAAAATATTATTAGGAGGTAAAAAGTATTACATACATTTTTTGGATATGAAACAAAACCATTTTACTTGTTCATCTCCTCTTCCATTCTCACAGGAACTTCTTCCACGTTGCTGTGCCCCAAGTCTGAGTTGTCCCGTAGCCTCAACCATGTCATTCTCCTCTGCAAAAATCCGTGGTGGACCCCTATTACCTTGAACAGCAGTTTTCAAGCTTCTAGTTTTTCATAGTAGAACTCATTTATGAAGGGAAATCGTACAGATTTTATTTTACTTATTTTTTTAAAGATTTTTATTTATTTTATCTTTAGAGGGGAAGGGAAGGAGAGAGGGAGAGAAATATCAATGTGTGGTTGTCTCTCGTGCGTCCCCTGCTGGGAACTGGCCTGCAACCCTGGCATGTGCCCTGACTGGGATTCAAACCGTGATCCTTACGTTCGCAGGCTTGAGCTCAATCCACTGAGCTACACCAGCCAGGGCCAGATTTTATTTTATGATTATTATTTTTAAATAAAGAGTTCTCTTAAAATAAGATTTATTTATTTTTAGAGAGGGGAAAGGAGGGAAAAAGGGAGAGAAACATCAATGTGTGGTTGCTTCTCATGTACCCTCTACTGGGGACCTGGCCCACACCCCAGGTATGTGCCCTGATTAGGAATCAAACCGGTGACCCTTTGGTTTGTAGGCTGGCACTCAATCCACTAAGCCACACCAGCCAGGGCTATTTTATTATCTTTTCAAAGACTTTATTATTCATTTTTAGAGAGAAGGGAAAGGAGGGAGAAAGAGGGGGAGAGAAACATCAATGCGTGGTTGCCTCTCATGCATCCCCTACTGGGAACCTGGCCTGCAACCCAGGCATGTGCCCTGACTGGGAATCGAACCAGTGACCCTTTGGTTTGCAGATCTGTGCTCAATCCACTCAGTGAACAACACCACACAGGGCAGAAATCTGTACACATTTTATCTGTAACTATGTCTTTATCAATTTATGTTTATCTATTGAATAAAAGGGGTATTTTTTGAAGACATATGTTTTATAAGTCCAAAGAAATAATACTTACTTATTATAAAGTTTACCAGAACAAAGAAACTATTCTGATAAAGACAATGTTGAAATTAGGCAGAGGCAGTGAAATATAGATGAAAATGAATATTAGAGTTACTCAGCACTAGTAGTCAATTTCTGCATTCTAATAAAAAGAAAACCCTGATCCATGCAGAAAATAATAAATCTGTTCATATTATATCCAGACTGATCCTTTAAAAATGCAAACCTGATTACCATATTTCATCAACTCTAAAATGCTACTGACTGTATGCTGCAGTATTATTTTATGTATAGCCCAGAAAAAAAAGCTAATTAAACTTTTATTTTGGGGATATTAAGACACAAAAAAATATGTGCCTCACAATCACTGGAATTTAGTATTCTAGTCACTTCATTCCTCTTAGAAGTCAGTGACTCTGGTTCTCTCAGTATCAGGAAGAAGCTCCCAATTACGTTCTTAGAAGCCTGCGTGGCCTCACTACCTGATCTCTGCACTCAGCAGCACCGCCTTCTTTCCAGTCACCTAATCCTCCAGATCGCAGATCAAGCTTCACTTCCTCCAGAGGGCCTTTCCTGACCTCTCCGACCAGGCCACACCCTTGAGCACTTCTGTGCTCTCTTTAAGAGTATTTATCCTGGTTGACTTGTTGTTTGGTTCACAATCTTAGGTCAGCTTATGTGTTTATTTGCTCAGCAGCTAGCTCCATGAGGGTGGAGAACATAAGCTTTTGCTCCCTATTGTATCCTTAGTGGTTGGCACAGCACCCAGTAGCACCCATTACACAGAACACACTCAAACGTTCATGAATGAATTAAAATCATTTTGTTTGAATTGTTGATTTTAGGATCTCTTCAATTCAGAGGATCCACATCCAAAAATGTGATAGTAGTTAAGACTTTCGTTTTAGAGTTGAATCATTAACAATAGCTACCAAATTCTCATGTCCTTCTCAGATACCAACTTCAGACAAAAAGCATTGAAAATTACTTCCTACATGGTAACTCTCCAGGTTGATGTTATCATCACAAGGTGGTCCATGTTCCAAGACCTGTGCTGAGCCGGTGCACCTGGGCTTCTCCTGGTTTTCAGGCTTTCTCTCTCTGATGGTACCTGCCTTGTACAGGCATGAATCCAAACAGTGTTTGTCACAGCTTAGGCTTCCCAAACAATGACACATTTGTGAGAAATTCTACTGTATTCACAGTGATGACAGATGCTTTCCTCTGTGGCCTGCACCAAAACATGTTCATCTAGATTTTGGAAGCACAAGGTGCTAAAATTTGATACATAAAACATTTGAGAGTAGATACTTCCTTTGCGTTACAAGTTTTAAATTGGTGGGAACCATTCCCAAAGAGGAGACTTGAATAAAATGCTTGTGGGACATCACTAGTCCATTTATTTGTAAAACCAAAGGGTAATTTGAAAACGACAGACTGGCTGGGTCAAGTCTGAATTCTTGATATACCAGGCACTTCCGGATCTGTTCCCTGGCTGCACCTCAGTGGTCCCAAAGCCCAGCTTTACAACTTGCAATAGCACATGACCGATCACTCACCCACAGAGTAAGTGCTGGGCTCACACATCCTCGGCCCACAGGACTGTCCCCAGCTCTCCATCTTCCTCTCAGCTCACATCTAGTCCTCGTGAAGTTTCCCTGGCCTACTCAGGATTCCTTCCAGTGCTCTCACCAGAGGCTCAAGATCCCCACTGTACCAGTCCTCTTGCTGCAGTCTGCGTTTGTCTGTCTCCACGCCAGACCGCAAGCTTCTTGAGGAAAGGCACTTCCATTTTCGCAATGTTGACATGGCCCATGACTTGGTGTGCGGCAAACACTTAATGAAGCCCTTTCTCAGCCTTGCCAATCTGGATCAATTTTGTCAGTGAAAAAATCTATACCTTATGGCTTTAAACTGTATTCCCTTCATCACTAGTAAGGTTAGCATCTTTTCATGTGATTATTAGTCCTGTGTATTTCTTCAGTAAGTTTATAGCCTTTGACTATTTTTCTATGAGACTATTTATCTTATAAATTAGTAGAATTTGTAAACTTTGAATACAGAGTATATCAACCCTTTGCCTGGTAAATGTGTGATTAACATTTTCTCCTAGGAAATTTATTAAATTTATTTTAAGTATCATTCATGAAACAAAATTTTATTTAAATGTACGTGATATGTCATTCCTTTCCTTTATGGCTTCCAGATTTGGAGTCTTGCGTAGACTCTACCTCCAGATTACAACAATATTCTCTTTTTTTCTTATGGCACTTTCATAGCGTATACTTGTGTGCATATCACTTAGTTCTTCAATCCATATAAAACTTTAAAATATATAGTATGAGAAAAATAACTTTGAAATATATAGTATGAGGTAGGTAATTTTTAAAATATTGTGATAATTTTGTTAGCCAATTGTCACAATAATTATTGAATGGTTCTCTATTTCCCCACTGAGTTGAAATGTCAAGTGGGCATTTTAGATAAGACCCAAAGGGCAGAGAGTATTTGGGTGTAGGGAGACCAACAGGAAGTAATCCAGATGGTTGGGCCAAGTGTACGATGACAGAGTGGGAAAGAGATGAGTGCTACCTAAGGTATAATGATGAGCATGGTGGTCCAGAAATCAACATATCTGCTATGAAGAATTACTGGAAAGTGGCACACTTAAATTTTAGTGTATAACTAAAAGATATTTTTTGTTTTTGTTTTTTAAATAACATTCACTATCCATTCAAAATAGAAACTTTTAGCAAACCTGAAATAAAAGAAAATGTTGTTAATCTGATTTTTATAAACCTACGGCAAATATTATACTCTATGGCAAAATATGAAAAGCCTTCCTCATAAGTCTAAGAACAAGAAAAGAATGCCTGGCATCATTTCTTT
This sequence comes from Anoura caudifer, assembly GCA_004027475.1. Lineage (NCBI taxonomy): Eukaryota > Metazoa > Chordata > Mammalia > Chiroptera > Phyllostomidae > Anoura > Anoura caudifer. The sequence continues at coordinate 108,781 of PVKU01003412.1, read as the reverse complement.
TCAATATTGTAGTGGAAGTCTTAGCTAATGCAATAAGGCAAGGATAAAGAAGACACGAGGATTGGGAAGGAAGAAATACATGTCATTATTCACAGATGACATGAATGTGTCAAGAGAACCTAAAAGAATTATAACCTATTAGAATTAGCAACTGACTTAGCAACATCACTAGATCTTGATAAAAGATCTAGATAAAGCTCTGGCTGGTGTGGTCAGTGGATTGAGTGCCAGCCTGCGAACCAAAGGATCACCACTTTGATTCCCACTCAGGGCACATGCCTGGGTTGAGGGCCAGGTCCCCAGTAGGGGGCACGTGAGAGGCAACCACACACTGATCTTTTTTTCTTTTTTTTAAAGATTTTATTCATTTATTTTTAGGGAGAGTGGAAGGGAGGGAGAAAGGAAGAGAAACATCAATGTGTGGTTGCTGCTCACATGGCTCCCACTGGGGACCTGGCCTGCAACCCAGGCATGTGCACCGACTGGGAATTGCCCTTTGGTTTGCAGCCCATTCTCAATCCACTGAGGCATGCCAGGCAAGGATGATATTTCTCTCCCTTTCTTCTCCCTCCCTTCCCCTCTCTCTAAAAATAAAAATAAATAAAAAATTTTTAAAAAACTAGATAAAAAGAAATGTATTAGAAGCACAAATCAATTGTTTTTGTTACGAGTTACAAACAGAAAATACAATTTTAAAAAGGAATTTAATTTAAAATAGAACAAGAAGTCAAACACCTAGAAATCTAAGAAAATATATGTAAGATTTCTATACTATGAGAAATCATTGAGCAAAATTAAAGAATAACTAACAAATTTTAAAAGGAAGTATATACTATATTCGTGGGCTGGAAACTTGATAGTAAAGATGGCAATCCAGCACAAAGTAATCTATACATTCATTGTAATCCCAATCAAAACATCGTATGTTTTGTGGAAACATAAAGCTGATGGTAAAAATAGATAAAATAAGTGATGAGATGACTAACGAGCTACTACAATCATTTTCATTGAAGAGTGAAGTTTGACTAATTTCTCATTGGAAGAAGACAATGTAATGCGAATCCTTAAACATTTTTCAGTATTTGCTGCCATACACCAAGCACACTGTTGAGTGTTTTCCAAGGAACATTCCACAGAACCTCAGTTACTGAGATGCTCAGAGAAAAATGGGTTCCATAGTCACATGCTGGGAGGAAAACCTCCATGCTGTGATCTCTTCTTGGAGATTCACATTGCATAGTAGAATTTTAAAGGCTCTAAAAATTTCCAGAGAAGAGAAGCAAATAGAATTTTAACTCTACATTTTTCAAACTTATTTGATCATGAAACCTCTTAGAGAAACACTGGCCTAGAATTCTTTTTTTATATACATTTGGTTCTCACCATATCTGAAATAGCCAAGGGCTGAACTGTGCATTCTACAGATGAAGAAATGGAACCTCTGGCAGGTGAAGATTTACAGGCCATACATCTAGCTACTAATACAGAATCTTTGATGCAAACTTAATTTTTCTAAAAATAAATAAATAAAAAAAAATAAAAAAAAATAAAAAAAAAATCTAGGGCTTTCTTCATGATAAAACACTACTTTCATGTGACTAGCATTTTAGAGATGGAATAAGCCTTAGTGATCTCTTAGACCAGTAACCTCATTATACCTTGATGAGGCAACTGGGGCCCAGACAAATTAAGTGCCTTGCCCCAGGTCAAGAGCTTGCAGACTGGCAGAAGGAATAAAAGGATCCATGACTCAGTGACTCCCAATTAAGTGCTCTACTGCCCCATATAATTAGGAGGCAAATCTGTGTCAATGCAGGGTGAAACCAAATTAACTGCCTAGATTGAGTAGGTGCTCATAGGTACTGAATGAACGATTTATGTAGAACAATACAGGAGCTATGTCAAGCTGTCCTGTAATTTTGAAATGAGGGCTTAGGAAGCATTTGATGACTGGGGTATAATATGGTAAAACACTGAATATTGTTATTTTTAAGCAGCTTAATCACATTATTTGTATTATGTTATCCCTCTCCTCCAAAAAGTGCCACATGCCACTTGAAAAATTAAAAGGAATTGAAACTGTGGATTAAAAGTGATTTCACAACTCTAAAGGGGCACGTCCTGGAGCGTCACAGGCTGGAAATCACTTTTCTGAAGTGTGTCAGATATGAGCAATAGAAGAGTAATGCAGAGGGATAAACACCTGGCAGAACCTGTAGGGCAGGGAAGGGTATGTTAACAGCAGGTGCTGCTGTCAGAAAGAGCTCAGGGAAAACCAAAATCCTCCTTGGGCAGGGTGGGGCTGAAAGTTCTAAAATGCAGTGAAGAAGGGGAAAGCCTGTCTTTTAACAGCAGAGGGAAAAGTAAGGACTGTGGGAGACAGCTGAAAAAGAGGAGGGTAGGTCAAGCCATAAACAAAAGAGTAACATACAGAAATGCAAGTACAGTATTCTGCTGACTTTGGACTTTAAAAGAAGCAGCTGTTCTTTGTGTGTGAAAACATTTTGGCCATAGCTGGTGGCCACTGGGCAGAATGGACAAGGTAGCTTTGAAGTCTTGAGAAGCATTCAGTTCCACCAGCGGGGAGGGTTCCATCAGAGATAAGGAAAGAGTATGCAGATGCAAACCCATTCACTCTCCTCTGCTTTTTCATCTTCTCCATGCACTTGACTCTTGGGGACCTTATGTGGTGGGACAGGCCTACAACAGAGCACGATTTAGAGGTTCCAGGGTTCCCTGGGAAATTACCGTTACGACATCAAGTTGACTGCACCCTATTCAGCTCCCAAAATGTGCAATCTGGTGTCTATTTAACACGATTGCAACTTACTTGAGAAATTCTGTTTTCTAAGCTTTATTGGAGGGCAAATAAACCTATTCAGTGCATTGCTTTTGCCTTGTTTTATCCTCCACACATCTTTTTGTAAGCTTATTAGTACAATGTCACACCCAAGAAGGCAAGAGAGAGTAATCCTTTAGTTTCTCAAAAATAATGATTACCTACATTAAAAACAAAAACAAATGCAAAAATGTAAGATCAGAAATTCCTAGAGACTAATGTCTCCTCAAAATTTTCCAAGTAAGCATTATGATCCATTTTACACCCCTGTAAATTTGTATGTTTACATGATACCCCCCCCACCCCCCAAAAAAACAGAGCAGGATCTTTGGTGACAACAGTCATTAGTGCTGCCTATCATTTAATGTGGGAGGTGGTGCTGGTGAAACTGGTAGAAGCTGGTGCATAGAGCAGGGCAACTTCTCTGAGTAAGAGTTATCCATTTTAAATCTTTATTGCCTTTCTCTGATTATAAAAATTAATGCTCATCATAGAAAAATTCAATCTTTCAGAAATAGGTAATGCAGAAAGTGAAAGCAATCCCTAAGAGCGAATCACTCCAGCTTTCCCTCCAACATTTATTTAAAACAAACAAAAAAAACAACTGTAGTTGTTTTTTAAATGGGATCATATGATGTTTAAGCCAGGAATTTGCTGTTCTTGGTTAAGATTTTATTTGGTCTACTGAATAAGCACGAGATCCATCACGTCATTTTTAAAAGGTTGCATAGTGTTTAAAAGTTTGCGTAGTAGTCTATAGAAAAGATATTTTTACAATTATTTTAATTTAGTGAATTTTCCTGCTCACATATCTTGTGCACATGTGAAAGCATTGTTGGAAACGAAATCCTAAGTATGAATGTGCTGGGTCAACAGGTGCATGTATTAACATTTTCATTAGACTGCATTTAAATTTTAAATCTTTAAAATTGGTTTGTAGCTTGAAACAGCATTGGCATAATTCTTTGTTGCAAATTCTGTCAAACAAAAGTCACCAAGTCTATAGTTTTCTTTAGTTCTTTTTTCAGGAGTCACTGAGATAACAGTTTGCTGTCACAGGCTGGCATACAATCTCAGTTTGTCACAGCATTACAACTCTAAAGCATGCCAAAAATATTTGCCATTTTTGGGAGTGAGCTTTCGGATTTTTTTTTTTTCAGACAATATTAGCTTCAGGTGTGTGTTTAGAGTTCTGAGTAGGGTTGAGAAAGACAGGTAAAATAAGACTACTCTACCACCCAATTCTTTCACACAGAACAGGAAGGTGGTCCTGGGACAACCACCCAGTTATTAGCTGCAGGAGGCCATATCTGCCACCTCTCATCTACTTCACGTATGGGTTTGATCGCTAGCGGCTTTCCAGCGTCTGTCACATTAAACCTCAGCCACCAGTTCTGACCACACTTTCATTTTGAGAGCACACAGAAGACAGACTGTCAAGAACAAAATACTACCCTCCTGTAATAGTACCCTCCTGGACCTCTCATTCTAAAGCGGTTTTTGCTTCCTCTGGTCTCACAGATTTTTAAATGTCTGTGCTATTCATTAACTTGGCAATTTTCTTTTGGACTTAAGTTAAGCCATTTAAGTGTTTATATAAATCAACACTATATTCTCCTCACTATATTAACATGCTTCATGAGAGGAGGGACTTTGGTTCACTGATGTTTCTCAACAACTAAAATAGTACCTGACTTATAGAAGGTGTTCAATACATATTTGTTGAATGAATGATAAATTCTTTGAGGCCAGAGATCTTCTTGTATTTTGCATCCCCTTAGTAAATGCCAAGTTGCTGATAAAAATTAAGGAAAGGATCCTCATTCAGGAACACAACTTATGTCTTTCTTAGAAGCTAAGCATAAAATATATCCCTGGCCTAAATAAGACTACACACTAAATCTATATAGTAAGAATAATTGGATCTTTGATTTAGAAAGCAGGGTACTGATTTTTCTAAGCCTTTCCTCATCTTCATAAAGATCAGATTTAGCATTAAACTACACTGACCCCAAGCTGTATTCTGTAAGTTCCCTTTTCAAACAAAACAAAACCCAACAAAAACATGGTATCAAGTTGTTAATTGGGAGTGCCTCTGTAAGCCTAAAAAAATTTTTAATGATACTGTAGAAGCAAGATGGCAAAGGAAATATTTATGCACAACATTTATATTCTGGACTTTGCCAATTGCAGTATGACCCTAATAAGAGAGACATATCTGTTTTCAAATCCATGTCAAATAGGCAGTTATTTTGTTTCAAAGCCAATAAAAATAAAAGCAGTAAAAGAAGTTATAAAAAAGGGAATCAAGAGTGAAAATCTAAACCTGGGGCAGGTTTTGAATAATACACAACAATTGGGGGAATAAAGGCAGAAAGTGTACAAGAATAAGTTTTAGACAGTTATTCCAGCAAAAAAAGTCCATCTTATAAAACACATTCTAATTCTAGTCTTTTAGTACTTATTTATGTCAGACTAGCTCTTACTGAATGTTTTGGTTTCCTGTGTTGAGACTTAGAAAAAATACCTTGTGGTTAGAAAATAGCATATTCTCAAGATAGATGACTGAAAAGACTATTTTTCGGCTTACTATTTTTTACAACAAATTTTACTTTAAAAAAGAGAATGAATTAATAGGATCTGAGATTAACTCTCACTGGTAGAACTGTAGTAAATATATTTAGTCTGCTTAACAAAGAAAATGGATCATCTCTGGAAAGAATAGGGCCTAAAATAAAGAAGAGTTTTTGATCTGTAGAAAAAAAAAAAAGGAAGAGAAAAATTAAGAATACTTGGGGCTGGGTAGGTCTCATAAAAGAGTAGTTAAAGAAAGGCATGTGCCCAAGTTAGACTAGAGAGCAAAGTCTGAACAACATCAACAACAGAAGCCTTCTTGAGGAGAACTAATGCCAGGAGAACTCCTATGGTTAATTAAAACAAAAAGCTAAGCAAGTACTCTACTTGCTGAGGCCTCCACTAGAATATAGCACACTTGTAATACCAGATCCTCAAGAAAAAGTAGTGCTTAAAAATTTTTTTAAAAAGACACATTACGGAAAAAAACTATAAAATATAAATTAGAACATTCTTACTTGAGGTAAATAAAAATAAAAAATACAGTAGAAATAGGGTAAGAAGATATTAATGGTTTCAATCACTCAAAATAGAAAGTGAAGAACCGTCATGATCATACATCTTAAAGAAAAAGATAGTCATTCCTAAAAACCATACAAAAAATTAAATTTAAACAATTAAGAAATTCCAATTAAATGTGTAAAAATTCCTGAAAAAATCTGGTTAAATATTTAGTTTGACAGGTCATCACGTGGTAATATTATTACACACGTAATACTTATAAAGTTTAGATTAAAAACAAAATATGTATCATTTCTATTTTAAAAGGTCTTTTGAAATTACAAAAATCATTCATGGAAACACCATCCATGATGAAATATTCACTACCTACACCAAAACAAATACATACAAAGTTCTAAGTTTCATTTTATAGTAATACCACCTATCAAAGTGCAAGGTGCGTGAATATATATCTCGGTGACAGGCGTAAGCTCAGCCAGGAATCACAAACGTGTTCCGAGCGGAAGGCCAGTTCAAGCCCATCATTTCATGGGCACAATAAATCATCCAAAAGCCCACCTTCAACAGCTAAAGTTGTCATAAAAACAGGCCGATGGGTACTTTACTCCAGCAATAACATAATCCTCGGTCTTATTGTCGTGCAGCAGATGTCATTATGGGTGGGGCTGACGCGCAGAGCAGCTGAAACATTTCCGTACCACCCCCTTCAACACTTTCAATGGGATAGCAGGGCTCCCAAAAGGTAAGGGCAAAGCTCTCGACGATTAGTTCCCACTAGATAAAAGGAAGTCATGATGTGGCCTTGGTCCACGTAAAGACCACGATGAGGTTTTTAAAATCCCACAGGTTTTTAAAATCTACCCTGGGAAAGAGATCGTCCCCTCACCCCCTCCCTTCCCGGCTCCTCCTCGGGACACTTGGCTGAGTCTTTCTTTTCCTCCTTCCCACGCTGAGGTGAGGCTGCACGCAAGCCTGGGACGCCTGTTTTTCTCTTCGTGCCGAGAGAACTCTACGGGTAGGAACCCCAGGTGGCTGGAAGGGAGAGGGTGGCGTTGTTGGGGTGGGGGTGGGCAAAGAAAGCTCGCCTGGTTCGAGCCGGTCTGGGGCTGGGAAGGGACAGGAGGGCCGCCAGGCGGACCAAAGGAGGCCGAGGTGACGAGGAAATTCTGCCGGCGCGAAGCTAGGACCGGCCGCTTCCGGCGAGCCCCAGTCATTCTCGGCCTAGCGCCTGGCGATCTGGACTCCACCAGGGCGGGCGGGTAGTAGAGAGGGTAAACCGCGGCTCGCACTTGCCTGGGATCGGGTGACCAATAACTGGTAATAGTCTTTGCTCGGCGCTGGGCCTTGTCCTACAATTTCGAACAGAGTCTCCGGCAGCCACGACGCCATCTTGGGACGCCACCGTCGTCGCTAAGACAACCAGGAAGGGGCGGGGTTTGATTGGGGTCATGAGGCCAAAGCCCTAGTTTAAATCGAACCCCGCTTTTGAGCTAACAAGGGGTTTCTAACTTGGGGTGGTGTACCCTTTCCCAAGGAGCTCAGGGAACTCTGCTCCGTGAAATTTCTGCCTCAAGTCTCCGGTGACCCGAAGGGGAATTAGTTCCTGCTACCACGGAGGGGCGGGGGGGGGTGACCCCGGCGGAGGGATATCAAGTGAAGCTTCATATTCCCCTTCCTGGTCCCTCGAAGGGATCGGGAGGAGATTGCAGGCCGCTGGGGAAGTCGATTCGGGCGTTGGGAGAGGGAGGGGCGATGTGATGGGCCGCGAGTAGGCAGCGGGGCCTGTCCCGCGGACGAGCCCGTCTGCGCAGCTGGGAGAAAAGTAGTTCCCAGAGGGTGTTGGAATAGCGAGGAGGGAGGCGGCGCGGACGGAGGTGCACGCCGGCCGCGGTGCTGCGGCTCAGCTGATAATTGAAGGGACCCGAGGAGCTGCCGCCACCACCGCTGCCGCCGCCGTCGGGGGGTGGGGGGAGTGAGTGGAAGTTATTGCCGCGCCACCGAGTCCGGACCGGAGACTTTGGGGCCAAACTAGGTAACTGAGGCGCAGTTGCGAGCGGTGGGGCCAGGCCTGGGGGGAGGGTGATGTGCTGAGATGGGGGGGGTGGGTTACGGGGTTGGGGGGAGGAGCTCGAACAGAAAGTCCCAGGAAGCCCAGTTGTGTCAGCGCCGCGGTTCGGCCCCGGCTCGGCCTTCTCCCGGCGCCGGCGGCGGGACTGCGGAAGGACGGGGCCGGGGGTTGACTGGCAAGGCGCTCGAGGGAGACCGCGGCCGGAGGGACTCGGACCGTGCGGGAGCTGAGGGGGGCGGTCGGTGGGTGCCCCCTTCTGTCCTTCGCCATGAGGAGGGCCGTTCTTGGAGCCGGGGTGAGGCGTGCGGGTGTTAGGGAGCCCGGAGGGGGTGGGGGGGCCGGAAGTGGGCTTTGGAGCTTGGAGGGCGTCTAGGAAGAGAGAAAGTGGGGGGCCGGAAGTGCAGGTGGGGAGTGTGAAGACGGCAAGGGTTCCCCGGAAATGGGATGGGGGCCCGGAAACCGGGAGAGGGGAGGCTCCAGGGCCTGGGACGGCCCGGAAATGGAAACTAGGGAGCAGCTCGAGTGACAACAGTTGTGGGAAGCGGGGGTCAGAGGAGGTAGAGGCCGGAGTGACTTTAGACCACAGTAAGGGGTTTCCTGCCAAGAGGGACGGTTGCGGGCGGGCGGGCTAGGCCGGAGACGGGGTCCGCGCTTGGCAGTTGTTTTAGTCGTGGGAAGTTGAAGCTGAGGGGGATAACGACGAGACGGGCTTGGGCGTGCGGGGGGTGGGGGCGGGCGGGCATGAAAAGAGGCCGAGAAACTTGGCGGAGAGGAGCGGAGCATCCTTCTCAATAGTTTAGCATGGGAATTGGAGGGAGGGGGTCCAGGACTTGGGGGTGGTGGTGGACCAATTGTCACTCCAACCGTTATCAGCATTCAAAGCGAGTCAGGCGATTAATTTATTTATATGCGGATTACATAAAACCTATTATAACGTTTGTCCATTCAGTTCACCCTCTCTCCTCGCTCTTCACAGTGAGTGGGTTTCTAGTTCAGAAACAAGTTACAGGGGAGAAGGTTGTAAAGTCGCAAATCCTGTCCTCCATGTCTCTCTCTTCCTCAGAATAAGAGAAAGGCTAAATTTTTAGAGGGATAAATTAATGAAGATTTTTAAAATGTGCACATCAGGGGAAACTAACTTAAGACATGGAAACTCCTGCTGAGGCTCGGGAGGGAGTCAGTTACCCTCGTGTAGTGAGAAGAGAACGGAAGGGGCTGCTCCTAAACCCTTAGATTTGTTTCTGATAAGGCGGTTGTCTGAGGGGAGGTTTAGCTTAAGCATCTCGTCTGGCTGTGGGTATGGTTTAATTGCTTCGTTAGTTAATTGGGGGAGGGACTCTTAACGTGTAAAACGTTGGTGTGTGCGCGGTGGGGGTGGGCGGGACGTTTAACAGCACAGGGAAATCGGTCCCGAGTGGACTTCCAGCTGCTCCCCTGCTTTCTCCCTTTCTAGTCGGCGTTCACCGATGTTGCCTGGGCTGCCAAATCACCCGAACCCCGGGCTTGACTCCGTTTTGTAGGCCCTTTACTTGTTTGTGCAACTTTCTAGTCCTTTCCAGTCTCTTTAGATATTTTTGGCATTTCATTTTTTTTTTTCTTTAAATACCCGGAAAGTTGAGGCTCAGAATCTGCTCTCTAAAAACAAAACAAAAATATATACGGGGTAGAAAATTGAAAGAGCTATTCAGTGGGGTGAAAAACCGAATCTCAGAACAAAGGTCCTAGTTGTTAGAGAAAAAGGCAAGAGGCCTGTATATGAGGCCTGTGTGTGTCGCATTTACACAGAGGGTGAGAGGTTGGAGAAGGGGCCCAGTGAGGCTTGAGGAGTGGAGTTAGCAGAGGTTTAGAGACAATAAATTGCAAAGGGTGTTAATGAGGGTTATATTCACATTTACAACAGGCAAAGAATATTGTGTGAATTTTAAACACAATTTCTAATTCTTTTGAAAGTCCTTGCTTGTGTTTTAGCTCCACGAATATTGAATTAATGTGGCTTTTATATCATCTTTATGAGGTTTTTTGGAGAGTTTTATTTCATTTATTTTAAGCTTAAGAGAGAACATTTAACATGATCAAGGCTTGTGGGCTTTGTCCACAACTGCCTTCTATGAGTGTGCCAATATCCATAAGAATTGAAGAACTGCAATTAAGATTATAGTTTTTTCCATTTGCTTCCCAGTTTTTCAGGAGTTTGAGTGGTTTTTCAGTCTGCTCAGCTGACATTTAGTATTTAATTTGTGTCCATGAACAACAGACTTTCTGTTTTAGTTTTGCATTCTCTAAAAGTTTCAGAACAGTTTTGGCAGTTCCAGAAGGTGCTAAACTAAAATAATTACATTTTAAAAAAGAAGGGGATATTAGGCCAGGGTAAAATCAGTGATTTCTGGCAAAGTAAATTGGAAGTAATGTATACTTGTCATTTTAACTTTTAAGTTTACTTATTTATATTATCTATATAAGGTTTTGTCTTCCTATTTCAAGGACATCATCCTAGCAAAGAGACACCAACTAGCTTAGGAATTCATACCCTGCCAGTAAATGCCTGTTGTTCACCTTGAGCTATTCACTCACCTTTATCAAGTCTCCAGTTATTTTATCTGTAAAATGGGAGTGGATAATCACTGTATTACCTCACTGGGTAGTTGCGAGACCCAGTGAATATAAATGGCTCTGAAAAACTACAAATTGCTAAAGAAGTGTAAGATACTAGATTCAGAAAATTATATTACTTATTTTGAAGTCATTAATAAAAGGTATTTTCTTATCATTAGTGGTGATTGGGGGAGGTTAATGGTAGTTTGAAGGTAAGAAGTTACAGTACTTTATAACTATTGAAATTGCTGCTAAATTGGTAGGGGGGACTTGGGCACAATTTCTGTTAAAATTATTTTTATTTCTCATTACCATGCTAGATAATTTTTCACGATACAGCCTACTGAATAAATTTGTTAATGCTTTTTAGAGAAATTTTAAACAAATTTCTTTACATTATAATTTTTTGTCAGTTAATTTTTTTGCTTAATCTCTTCACCTTTTAACTCAGCCTCCCATACCCCCTCAAGTCTGACAGCTGTCAGTTTGTTCTCTGTATCTTTGAATCTTTCTATTTTGTTAGTTTATTTTGTTTGTTAGATTCCACATTCGTGTAGGTGAAATCATATGGTACAATACTTGTCTTTCTCTGACTGGCTTATTTCACTTAGCATAATACTCTCCAGGTCAGTTCATGCTGTTACAAAAGGTAAGAGTCCCTCCACCTGCCAAATGTACCACAGCTGTTTCATCCACTCATCTGTTGATGGGCACTTGGGTTGCTTCCACATCTTGGCAGTTGTATATAATGCTGCAGTGAACATAGGGGTGTGTATATTCTTTTGAACTAGTGTTTGGGTTTTTTTCAGATACATTCCCAGAAGTGGAATCTCTGGTTCATAAGGCAGATCCATTTTTAATTTTTTGAGGAATCTCCATACTGCTTTCTTCCACGGTGGCTGCAGCAGTCTGCCTTCCTACCAGCAGTGCACTAGGGTTCCTGTTTCTCTACATCCTTGTCAACCCTTGTTGTTTTTTACATTTTTTAAAATTAAAAAATATGTACTTATCTTTGGTATGTGGCTCTTATGAAACGTGGACTTTCTAATGTCAGAAGTTTTAATTTTTTATTAGTATCTAAGAAGGTTTTCTATTTCTGTTTTACTTTTAAGTGGGTGGGTGGGGATCTTTTTGAGCAAATGTGGTAACAATTGCCCTTTTATTTTTCCCTGTTTGCCAAGGTAATTTGATGGACTTAAATTGAAAAAGTCACCTGCTTGTTGCTGCTTGTCTTCACTCTAGTTCTTGCTACTGCCAGCCTGACTTGCACTTTTCCCTCATTTAAATCACTTTAAGATAATTTCAACTCTACCCTTCAAATCATTTCCTTAAAACTTTTATTTCTTGGTTGTGTAGATATGTTTCATTTTGGGATTATAGTGATAAATTTGTTGACATGTGTTGCTTTGTTTTCATGAGTGGTCTATAGGCTTCTTGGGGCCATAATTTAATACTGTGTTTAGCATGAAGGTGTGCTCATAAACCTGTTTGGAAATAATAACGATTGGCCTTTTCACTCTAAACTAATAATGTTAGCCAGGTCTTCCCTACAGTGCAACCAGTCTTCCTGCTTGGAAAGGATCTTGGACCCAACAGGTTCCTCAGGATGCTGTTCGATTTAGTGATCATAGCCTTTTCATATCTTGGGACTACAGTGACATCAGAGTACCTAGGTAGAGTGGTGGAGTAGGAATTTGGTGGGTATTATACAATAAATATAATTTTAGTTTGTTATATAAACCTGGTGTTTGTTCTTAACATGTAATAGCTTTATGTTTGTGTATTTTTTTATAGTGCTTGTGTATAGTTCAAATAGCTGTTACAAATTTCTTGAAGGTATAAACAAAACCCCTAGCAATTGTTCTTTACAATCCTGTGTCTGATAGTTTACTCTGCATATTAGGTACTTGCTGCTAAATCAGTCTCTTGATTTTTATTTAAGTAAAATTTAACTTGGTTAATGTCCTGGGTTTTTAAAATCCAGTTTCCTTGTACACCCACAACTTAGATAATGTTATTAACTGATACTACCACCAATAAATTTAATTAAAAATGCAGTTCTTTAATTAAATCTAATATAGTTTACTGATAGTTTTAGGTTATTGGCAAAAGAAGTTGTTTCCGTAATCCCCATAGTGGCTCAGTTTATCTCTGAGGCCTTTTAGATTCTGGTTGTGTTTTTTGTAGTTTAATTAAACTGGATTCGCCAGAAATAGAAGGGACTTGTCCGTTACTCAGACTTACCTGGTTTCTCTTGAGTGTGCAGAAGCTGTTGGTCATAGTCAGTTTTATGGTTATGCTTGAATTAAAACAACATTTTCATAGCCTAGAATGAAAAAGCTATCTGTTACTCTGTGTTCTTTGGTGAACACCATTCCAATGAGTATCTGATGTGAAGGTAAAAGACTTGGATTCCAGTCCTGGCAATGTCTTTTCTATCTTTGTGTTCTTAGACAAATAATCTTTGTGAGTTTCAAGTGTCTAATCTGAAAAATGTGGCTTATTGCCACTTAATCCAGAGTTAATTATCCATTTATATGCTAAATACTACATTTAGGAAATTAGGGTGCAAAGATGGGTTGAAACACAGGGCCCTTTGCTGCTTCATTGCAGCATTGACCATCCCCTCATTTGGTAACACCCTTCCACCTAGAACATACTTGTGTAGGTATTCTACTTGAAAATATTTGAGTTTACAATAGTATTCTGTAGCTGATTATTAATTCCTTGAAGTGCATGACCCATAATAATTCTTTAAATCATTATTGAAGGAATAAGCGTTTTCAGAATAAGTGATACTGTAAGTGAAAGTATTTTGTAATGATTTAGCGTTCTATATGTTTTGATAAACATTTTGGATTGTTAATGCTAAAAAGTTTGGGGGAGTTTTCTTTTTAATCTACTGATTATATATTTTAGAGACTACAAGTTGTTTTTATCATACATAATTTAAAAAATTAGGGCAAGCCATTTCATATTCTTTAATTGTCTATTATTTACATAAAGTAGCTGACAATTTAAATGCTACATTGAGGACCTAAATATGTTTTGATGCAATCTGCATATTTATTAAATATAAGATTGTATTTTCTACATCATTTTAGTTTATTCTCTTTGTTTTTTATTTATTTTTATAAATGTGATGTTATTACCCATACAGGATTTTGAAGGCTCTTTATAAGCTGAAATGTCTATCAACAAGCCTTCAAGGTTTGAAATTACAGCATTTCAGTGTTTTTAGGATCAACTTGTTGGTTGTCTTAAGCAATGAGTTAGTTCTATCCTGACTTCAAAACTCTTAACTTGGAGGTGGGGAGGTCTGGGTTGGTGGGCTGGGATGGGAGTGAAAGACAGAAAACTATACAAGAACAACAATTAAAATAAAATAAAAAAAAAAAACAACAACTCTCAACTCATTCTACCCATGGGCAGCATTCTGAATAAATAGATGTACCTTGTGCTATCTTCTTAAGGTCAAATTAACTCATTTTTGAAGTTCTACTGGTAATTGTGTGGTGCCCTGGAAACCCAAAGTGAATTTCTACAGGTAGCTCATCTGAAATTCACTGTTGAGTTGTAATTTAAGCAGCTTTGTGTCCTTAGAGAGCAGGTTCATGGAGATATCATGTAAATGGCCTCCCGACCCCCTTTTTAAAATTTTTGAAAACAAAGTGTTTCTAGTTGCCTCGTGAATGGCAAATACATGAAAATGCTGTAACTTGTGCTGTGGGCTGAGTATTTGGTAATCCTGTTTTACACCTTGTTTTCATGTAGTCAGATTGAGCTTCTTGTTCCTCTCTGAACAAACCCAGGAAACTTCAGCGCACTCAAGTTTGATACCCCTTCGCATTTTACATCTCTTTGACACTGTATGTACACTGTCTTCCAGTTACTGCTGTTTAAACATTTACTCTTCTCCCCCTACTCTTTTCTGAGACATTTTATTTGTTTCATTTATGGCATTCGCAGTCTGTCTTACGCAATTTGTTGTTTACATCTTCTTTACGAGATCTTTGGCTTCTTGGGGTAGAGGTCTCATTCTTCTGTCCCCGTGGTGGCTGGCACAAGGCTCCTAACATAATGTGTTGTACATAGTAAGTGGCAGGGGTAGACTTTGTTTTGGTGACACACTGAGAAACTATATTGTGAAAGTAATATTAGCATCATTTGACAGTTTACTCTCAGTCTGCTTATTTTATATTTTCAGGGTTTGATATGTGAGTGTAGGATCCTAGTTTATAAATTTCTCTGAATTAGGCTTATTAAATATCAGCTACTTAAAGGATTGTTAAGGCACTAGGCTACTTTAATAACTTGGTTACCCCAGGTTTAGCATTTGGGGCTTAGATTTATTACTGGATGAAAGTTTATTTACCATTAAGTTTATTTACCATACCTATTAAGTGCTTGCCATGTACCAAGACTGGGCTGGGAGGAATACAAAAGGGACTGAGGATATAGTTTTTGTTCTCTGAGTTCTGTTAATGTTTTATTTAGTCAGTAATCACTTATCTTGTCTAACTTGTTAACTATATATAGTGTAGTGTGTAGCATAGAGAAATATTCTGTAAGTATTCTAAATGCAGGTTTCCTGCATTTTGAAAACCTGATAATGAGAATCTAAGAAACAGATGAATTTAGGGTTCAGTGTTTGACTTCACTGAATTATTGGCAGTGCCTTCATTACACAAATATTTCATCAGCAACTTGTGTGTGCATTTCTGGTTCCATACTAGGCCTGCCTTTTTGGAGAGTGCTGAGGAGAAATAAGAGATTTATAAAATGAGATCTCTTATGTTGAAGTGTACTTTATTGCAGATGAATTCAAATTATGACAACATACAACAGAAGTATAAAGTTGAGTGGTTGAGTTTTGTACAGTGGGTACTCTGAAGTTTAGAGAGAGATTCAATCCTGGGTTGAAGATTCTGAGGAAGACATCATGAGGAGAAGAGCGACTTGAACTGACCCTGATTGTTTGGGTACAGAAGAATGGTGAGCTTAAAGATCTACGTAGTTGTGGCGAGGGTCTAATAGTAAGGAAAAGCTGGATCTCTGGAGTAGAGTCCACACTGATGAAATAACAAGAAGTTTGGACCAAGATTATTGAGGTTCTTAAATGGGAGATTAAGAAATTAGATTTAACAGATGTTAAATTTATTGTTAATCCCTGAATAAGGAAAGATGACGTTAACAAGTTGTAAAAATAACTTAATTTGTAAATGACCTGAAAGGAAAAACAAGTGCTTTTAGATCTTACTTACCTTTGTATGAAGTTACTTCTCTTTTTGCATTGCAGATAAGGTTTTTTTTTGTGGTAAGTTTTGGGCCTATAATAGCATTGGAGGTAAAACTTGATCAGTTTCCCTGTGTAATAGTTAAAATAGTTTTGTTCAGTAAGCAGGAACTGATTAAGTGTCTAATGACTCCCACTGCTCCTCAGTTCAGTCACAGGATTCTTTAGAGGAAGCTGGCAATGACATTCAACTCTTAACACATTCAACTCTTTATTCACAGGTTTTTTCCCTTAAATTTAAAGGATACTGTTTGAGAATCAATACGATTTTTTTGTGAGTTACACAGTAATTTGTTAGTCTTACAGGAAAAAGTTTTGCTTAGCAAAAATGAATTGTGGTGTAAGTGTTCACATACTTTTATTTACTTTTTTAAAATACATTTTATTATGTTACTACAGTTGTCCCAATTTTTCCTTGGTCCCCTTCCACCTGGTACCTCACATTTCCTCTGGCAATCTCTCCTTAGGTCATATCCCTGGGTCATGCATATAAGTTCTTTAGCTACTCCATTTCTTATACTGTTCTTAACATCCACTGTCTATTCTGTACCTACCAATTTGTACTTAATCCCTGCACCTTTTCCTCTTCTTCTCCCCCTTCCCCCTCCCAAGTGATAACCCTCCAAATGATCTCCATATCTATGATTCTGTCTTTGTTCTGATTTTCCTAGTTTGTTTTTTAGATTCAGGTGTTAATAGTTGTGTGAATTTATTGCCTTTTTAATGTTCATAGTTTTCCTCTTTTTCTTAAATAAGTCCCTTTAACATTTTATATAATAAGGCCTTGGTGATGATGAACTCCTTTAGCTTTACCTTTTCTGGGAAGCACTTTATATCTACCCTTCCATCCAAATGACAGCTTTGCTGGATAGAGTATTCTTGTGTGTAGGTCCTTGCCTTTCATGACTTCAAATATTTCTTGCCAGTCCCTTCTTGCCTGCAGTGTTTCTTTTGAGAAATCGGGTGACAGTCTTATGGGAACTCCCCTGTAGGTAATTAACTTTTTCTCTTACTGTTTTTAAGATTCTCTCTTTGGCATTTTACTTATGATGTGTCTTGGTGTGATCCTGTTAGTGACTCTGTGCTTCCTAGACATGTATGTCTGTTTCCTTCATCAAATTAGGAAAGTTTTCTTTTATTATTTTTTCAAATAAGTTTTCAATTTCTTTCTCTTCTTCCAGCCCTGATTCACATGTTGGTGCGTTTGAAGTTGTCCCAGAGGCTCCTTAGCTTATCCTTGTTTTTTCGATTCTTTTTTCTTCTTACTATTCTGATTGAATGTTTTATTCTTCCTTATTTCCATATTATGATTTGATTCTTGGTTTTATGCACTGCACTGTTGGTTACCCATAAATTGTTTATTTCATGTAGTGTAAACTTTATTTCTGCCTGGTTTTATGCTGTTGAAGCACCTAGTAAGTTATTTGAGCATCTTAATAACCAATGTTTTGAACTCTGCGTCTGATAGATACCATATTTTTCGAAACATAAGACGCACCTAGGTTTTAGAGGAGGAAAATAGGAAAGAAAAAGTTGAAGCAAAAAATGGGGTAAGATATTGAATAACATAAATAACATAATATTTCACGAATGTAAATGTAAACAGAACTCAACAGCAGAATTAACAACCATTATTCCTCCCAAATTTGTGGGGGCGAGTGTGTTTTATAGTCCGAAAAATATGGTAATCTGTTGCTTATTTCCATTTTGTTTAGTTCTTTTTCTGGAGTTCTGGTCTGTTCTTACATTTGGGCCCTATATCTTTGTCTCCTCATTTTAGCAGCCTCCCTGTGTTTGTTTTTATGTATTAGGTAGTGCTGCTATGACTCCCTCTCTTAGCAGCATGGCTTATTGTAGAAAAGTGCACAGGTAAGTTGGATGGGGTGGAGCCTTAGGTAATTGCCAGGGAGCAGCAACCCATTTGAACCAGGTTGATGAGTCTCAGATATGGTGTGGCTCTGTGTGGGGGAGGGCTCAGAAAGGGGACAATGCTGCTACCTGGCCTCTAGAGTTTTGCCTGTGAGGAAGTTGTCCCCTGGCACTTGCCCTGATGCCAGATACTTCAGTTTCTCCCGGTATGCTTCTGGTGCCCTTTCAGCTGCTCCCATGGTACTGGAGCCCAGAGGAAATGAGTAGATGTAAGCCCTAAGTCTGTTGTGGACCTTTTAAGAGGAGACCAGAGAATCCCACAGTTTCTTCTCCCACCCAACCACCTATTTTTTTACAGCCAGAATTTATGGGGACTTAACTGGACCTGAAACTGGAACCCTGGGCTGGGTGGTCTGGTATAGGGCTGGGATCTCTCACTCACAAGGTCCCTTCTGATTTTTATCCACCACATGTGGTTGTGGGACTGCCTGTTCCACTCCAAGTCTCTGCCCCTCCAACAGGTCTGGATGAATGACTTCTTTAATTCCTTTGTTGTCAGACTTCATACAGCTGGATTTTCTGAGGATTCTTGGTGATAGTTGTTTTGTAGTTTGATTGTAATTTTTGCTGTGGTTGTGCAAGGAGTCAGGCCGTGTTTCCCTACGCCTCCATCTTGACCAGAAGTCTGTTTATATATTTTTAGAAAGTGAAAATTAATGTTACCTACTTTAATCAAGTTAAATATTTTAATTCTAGTTGATGCCATAGTACACTTTGTTATCCCTTTTACTTTTATAAAAGTACATACAACAGCACTTTAAAAATGGGAAATGAGGTTAGATGGTGGCTGAAGGGGAAATAAAGATAAAAAGAATAACTTCTTATTCAGGAGTCTAGTAACCATAACATTTACCTCTCTTTACTAGCTTTTGTTTCTAGTGTGTTCTTGTAGACTTTGCTGACTGCATTTTTTAATTAATTTGATTCTTCCTTATGTGGAGATAGCAGAGATGCTAGCTGTTAATGCAAGTTTATGGTGTAATATCTTGGAAGGTTGCATAGTCCCAAAGTTGTGGGGGTTTGTGAATTTTAAAATATATTTTTAAGATTTTATTTATTTATATTTAGAGGGGAAGGAAGGAGAGAGGTAGAGAAATATCAGTGTGTGGTTGCCTCTTGTGTGTCCCCTGCTGGGAACTGGCCTGCAACCCAGGCATGTGCCCTGACTGGGAATCAAACCGCGATCCTTTGGTTCGCAGTCCCTCACTCAATCCACTGAGCTACACCAGCCAGGGCGGGTTTGTGAATTTTAGAATAAAAACATCTGTGAAATCTTGCTACAACAGGCAAGAGTGCCTATTTGTATGCAAGATAGGCAGCTTTTTTTTTTTCCTTTATAAATGAGATATTTCCATTTCTTCCCCACCTAGAAAAAACTGCTTAGTCTCCAGAGATAATTTGATCTATCTCTACCCCTCCTTCCCATACCCAAAAGCATTTGTGCCCTTCTTCCAGTAAATGGCAACGATTAATCTGAACTTGGACAAGATTCAGTAGTTGTTAACTTTGCGATCAGACCTGTTTGCTAAATATTTCTCAATAGTCATGAGGAACTTTAGTGTTTGTTTTCACATTTAGACTTCAAAATACTTTTCTTAGACAACTTGATTGTTAATTGCAGAGTTCGTCTTTTTTACTCTACTCTTCATCCTGTCTTTTGAAAAGTTTTGCCCTTCTAGTTGCTGCTATGAGGTGAGACTTGGGGAATTTCAGCCTCTGGTGTGGTGCACTGTAAGATAATCTGCTTCTGCTGCTTCTTCTAACCATCTAGTATTACTTTTCAGCCGCCAGTGTATTAGGCCATGCCATTTTTTCCAGGTATCTTCTCATTGCACAAACTAAGTATTAGTGAGAGAAATTACTGAAGAGATAAGCCATTATTTGGGATCTTCATTGTAGCACCTGCTTTAAATGATAGTTTATATTTCTTGGATCAGCTAAGGAATTGGTAAACTAAATGTTTGCTGGAATAGCAGCATTTCTCTCTTGTGGGGTGGGCCTCTACATCATTCCTGTGTTTACTTACATTTAGCTTTTTAATGCTTTGCTGCTTGTAACTAAAAAAATTAATTCATAATTGCACAATTAACTTTTGAGAATTTATTATATTTGGAGAAACTTAAAACTTTTTTAGGGTGCCTGTTGAATTTATTTAAATTTTTAATTCAGTAGTGAAGGGTTTAGGAAGTTTCCATATAACTTCAGAGAGGTTTAGAGTTAGGAATGGTTTAATCTGTAGTTCTAAGGAATGTAAAGTCAAGAATTTACTAAAACAATGGTTCTAAAAATTCTGCAATTATTTCTGTTTTAGGGGATAGTATTATAATCATGGAGAAGAAATTATTTTGGTTTCAGCAACTGATTGCTGCATTTTCTTTTGAAGATGTTGCTTGAAGTGCATTACCAGTAATCTTGTATCTACAAAAACAGTAAGACATCTCTGCTCTTACTGAAGATAGTCTGAAGTTAGCAATGGAGATTGAATTAATGTGTATGAACAATAAGCAAATGGTATGTATTATTATAAATCCAAGAGCACTTTTTATTTCAGGTTCTAGTTTTATATTTGGGATTATGAAATATATAATGTATATGTAAAAGACTATGATTTTATAGTCTTACAGGGAGGGTGGTAAACGTGAGAACAAAATAAACCATAAAAACTATGAAACTAAATTTGGAGACATTAGTCAGATGTCTCATCAGGTGGCTAGCTGTTTGTAATAGGGAATATGGTGAAAATGTTACCAAGGTATTTCTCAGAATAGTTGTATTCTGTGCATCCATGTATACTTGACCATGTTGAATTTCTTAATTCCTTGTTACCTTCCTGATGTGTTTTCCTGTAAATATGTGTAATATACTTTAATAGTAATCTAGATCAGTCCATTGGTATGAGACGTTAATAGGATTAGAACAATAAAAGACTTTATAAATAATAATAACAGCAAGTAATTAAGCAAGTAATCTCTTGAATCTTTCCCTTGGCTGAGTGGTACTTTACATAGGTTAGCAGCTTCCAGGGGGACTAGAATGGGAGGTAGGTAGGAAGAAGATATATAAGGAGTTAGACATTCTAGACAGAGTGTGACCAGGGTGGATGGGAGTCTATCAGAAGAGGCTGTACTCTTTCTGTGGCAGAGGATAGTTAAATGTACTGAGTAAATGTATTTTGCATTGTTTATTTTCTGTGGCTTTTTAATGAGTTTTTAGGCCCCATATCTTTACATAGGATTATCGTATTCTTCCTATGCTTTCAATATCCCTGGGTTATTCATAAACTCAATTGGAATAATAGGAAAAATATGAGTATAGTGGAAAATAACACAAAAGTATTGCTAGGTAGCTGAAGTGGCTAGGAAAGGACCAGAACCAGAAAAGTCCAATTAAGGGCTTTTATTCAAGGCTGGGCACTTTGATTGGGCAGGCTAGGTCCCTAGGGAGTACAGCCCTAAGGGAAAGGGTAGAAAGGCTTTTAAGGTGTGTAGCAGACCCCCCGGGGAGGGTGAGTCACCCTGCTGATCTGTTCCAGGTGTCCTGGGTACAGGATCAGGGAAGGCTGACTCTGCAGAAAACTGGAGGGGGGGGGCAGTGAGGATTCAACTGGTTTCTGGCAGGATTCTTGCAGCAGTGCCTTAGTTGCTTCTGATATGGGGAATCTCCTAGTCAGACATTTAGCTGGTGATGTGTACCTTCTTTGTTCCAGCATAGATCCGTGGGTTAGGTCCATGTGCCAGTAAATTCTAACAAGTATGATCCCATTAATATCTATGAATACATTTATTTGAACATTTTATTTCTTTTTAAAGTTGGCACTATTTATTATATAATTTTAGTTTTCATGGAAAAGTTTGGTTTTCCATGGCTATACACATTTGCAGATATTGAAGGGCATTTTGATGGGCATTGAAGCCACGCTTGTGTATTTAAACAAGCTCCTCTATATTTTAGCTATGTGATCTTGGGCGAGTCATTTACACTGTGAGGCTTAGTTTACTTGGGTGTAAAATGGTTGCTGTTAGGATCTTGTATAAATAGTATATACTTGATAAATTGTAGCTATTGCTATTTTTTTTTATTTTCATGAAAATGTATATTTGTATAGTTTAGAGGAGAGTTTACACGATATCATCCTTAAAATGGGTCAGCAAACTCTTTGCAAGATGCCAGATAGTAAATATTTTCGTATTTTCAAGTCATGCAATCCCTGTCAGAACTTACTCTGCTCTGACAGGTCAAAAGCTACTATGGGGCTATGTTCTAATTAAACTTTTTTACAACATGAAGTGGTGGGTCAGATTTGGCCTGTTGGTTGTAGTTTGCCAACCTCTGCTCTAGAATATTACTTACTGCCTTTACTTGGTTCAAAGGAATTTGAACTGCCTTTTTCTATTTTAAAGATAATGTGATGCTATCTACATGATAAAGGAGTCTAGTGTAAGTGCCTGGAGTAAGAGCTATGACTGGGATTCAGCCTAAATCATAGCTCTAACAATGTTATCCCTGCAACCTTGGGTAAATCACTTTATTTTGGCTTCAGCTTCCCCACTGTAAAGTGGGAATAATAATACCACCTATATGCTAGGTTTGTTAGGATTAAAATAGTTAATATGTAAAACTTTTAGAACAATGCCTGGTACAGGATAAATGCTCAGTGTTTTGTCTGTTGTTAGCAACTGTTCTTTTTGAGAGGAAGCATTTTTGTTTTCCTTTCTTTTATTGATAGCCTATCTAAAAAGACAGGTTCGAGATGATGGATTTCTCTGATACCATCTTGGAATTACTTGAATGGTAGTATTTTAGAATTGAAAAGAGATTATTTGAGAGAGTGTTGGTGGACTCTGCAGCAAGATGGACTTGTGTTCTAGTTTCCTAGTTGTTAGGTCACAGGCAATTTATTAAATGTGTAAATTTCAGAAAATACAGACTTAACGGTATTCCTTTGAGTTTTTAATGAGAGTGAAATCTTAGTACAGTGGTTCACTGTTAAGTGATCAAACAGTAGTTGCTATTTTTTATTAGAATAATGGCTCTTAGAAGTCCTTTAGTAGTAGCTTTTATCCTGATAATTCTTTTAAATGATGATTTATTTTTACAGTTGATATAAATGTGTAAAATTACAGGCAACAGTGTGTGAATTTATTATTTTTAAGATGCTGTAATTTAGGTGTTCAGTAAATTTAATGGGCAGTTAAAATGCAGCTTTAACGATTGAAAGGAAAAATATCCTTGACCTGGATTAACATGTATTTTGAAAACTTTTGGGAGGCAGTTTCTACATTTGATCCAAGTTCAAAGGATTTTATTATCATTACTCATACTTTTAAATAAGTAGGTCAGATTGAATGTATGATATGGTTTACCTTTTTTGGTATCTTTTTGATATTATTATTTCAGACTTATAAAATGTCAAAGTAATGTAAGGAATATCCCATATTGCCTATACCCATTTTCAAGGTAATTTTTTTGTTAGACAATGAGTTTGTTTTTTCTAATCAGTAAGAATCTTCATTTATTTTTTAAAAAAGAATTATATGTGGTAAAATCTTGAAAAATTCAGTGAACACACAGTCAATACAGTGAACACATTTTTTTTTCCATGTGGCTCTTTACCAGTCATTATACACTTGTAGACTTTTCAGATAGATGTGAATGCATGGTAATGTATTATTCTGAATTCTTGGCCATTACTAGTGAACAATATTATACTGAGCCTTAAGGCCTTCATTGGCACTTGGGCACTCCTAAGTGGCCCTGCTTTTTAACGGTCTGTGTACAGGAGCCTCTGCTCCTGCCCCTTACTAGTTAGGTGGGCTTGGGTATGTTTAAGAACTATGTATGCCATTCCCTACCCCTCCACCCCCTAGCTTTTAATATGGGTTGAGTTGGAAAACTGTTTTCTAGAATTGTGTAAGGTGTGAGGAGGTAAATTGAGAGTGAAAGAAGTCCTATGTCACATGGCATTATTGAGTATGTTAATTCTAATAGTTCAAAGGTATTTTTAAGAGTATATTCTCAGCACTTTTCCCTAGTTGAGGGGCTCAAAATACAGTAGCCTTCTTAACTAAATACTTTTAACCTCTTTTTTTCTGAGAATAATGAAATAAGTGAGGGCCTTCTTTTGTGAGGGCAGCAAGTGAGGGCCTATTGTGTGCCAGGGCCTGTTTTGTACACCTACTTTTGTCCCACCCTGTATTGTACAAAAATCTTCTGTCCTTAACGTTTAGCATATCGTATCTTCTCTCTTCCTAAATGCCCTCTTTCCCTTTGCCTCCCATTTCTTAGTAATGATTCCTTTATCTGTACTTGCCCACTTAAAGAATCTTAGGTGAAAGGACTTAAACATTTTTCAGAATAAACTTTGAATAGTTGAAACTATTCTTTCTGAAAGAATAGTTTCAGATTTACAGAAAAGTTACAAAGGAAGTTACCTATACTCCTCACTCAGTTTCCTTTCTTCAAATTTTAAATTACGTGATTTATTTGACTCAACTAATGAACCAATATTGATACTTTACCACCTCTACTTTATTGGATTTCCTTAGTTTTTACCTCATGTCTTTCTGTTGCAGGAATCCATCTAACGTGCCTGTGATATTACATTTAGTGAGCAATATTTAAAACCTTATAATTTTCGAGGCATGTATTTCTGATTATAAATTGATAGTTGAAATTCAAATAAGGAAAAATGTAAGAAAATTAAGAACCATCTATAATCTCACCACTTGATAATAACCACTGTAAACATTTTTGTATTTTCTTACAGTTTTGTTTTATTTATTTTTTTATATTTTTTAAAGATTTTATTTATTTTTAGATGGGTAGGAAGAGAGAGGGGGAGAGAAACATCAATGTGTGGTCTCCTTTTGAGCACCCCCCCACTGGGGACCTGGCCCACAACCCAGGCATGTGCCCTGATTGAGAACTGAACTGGCAACCCTTTGGTTTGCAAGCTGGTACTCACTCCACTGAGCCACACCAACCAGGGCTAAAGCCAAGTTTTTAAATGAGGTATTATCCTCCTTTATCCTCTGTACTAACTTGGGAAATGTTCTGGTATTTGTTTGAGGGATATATTTTTGTGCTTATGGCAGTCCATGGGAAGAGTCCAAAGGCTCCCTATGTCCCATTAAGGTCCTATCTGGACCACCTCTCTGTTGTCATCTCCTACTTTTACTGGCTCTTGCTGCCTGGAATGCTCCTTTAGGTCGTACATGGCTGTCTCCTCATGCATGAGGCTCAAAGAGGCCTGAGTTGATCACCCTCTCCATAATAATTCCTTTATCTGATAGAAACATTTCACCTGCAAGTAATAGAAAACTTGACTAACAGGGCTTTCAAAGGTTGGGGTTTATTTTTCCTCATCCAGTGTAGTTGAGCGGCACAATGGTCCCAATGAGGACCAGACTCTGTGTGTTTCACCTCTGCCATTCTTAGCAAGTGGTCCTCTTGAACACCAGATAATTAGCTTGAAGTTATCATGCCTATCTCATTTGAGGCAGGAAGATAAATTTTTTTAAAAAAAAATCCAGAAGTATTCCTAGAGGATTCCTAGAATACCTGATTATACCTCCCTCCTGTTGGGGAGAACTAGGTCATACCTCTGGCAAAAATAAGAGTAACAGTATTTTTGTCTTTTAAATTCTTTTGATCTACAACCCATAAGAGATGCCCTATTTTGTATCACCAGTATACTTGTAGATATATGTATGCAACTGAAATAAATTTCACAAATAATACTTAATCATTATGTCTGCTGCTATTTTCGGTTCTCTATTGCATTTGAAATTTCTGGTTATGACCTTTAAGTCTGAGAATTCTTAACCTTTTTTGTGGTGTGGACCCTTTAGTAGTCTGAAGCTGTGGACTGCTCAAAATAGTATTTTTAAACTCATGAAATAAATGCGTAAGACAAAAATTCTAAATATATCACAATATAGAAATACAGCTCTCAAACTGTTAAACTAGTTTGTTGTAAAATAGTAATACATTTATTTATTAGCACTTTCAATATTGATCTAACAGCTGTTCAAAGTAGTGATGGTGTAAATAATATTTTGGGGTATCTCCAGCAATTGTAAGGTGATACGATAATATCTGTGATTTCTGTTGGTTCAAAGTCAAAGATACTGCCAGTAATGTTGTGGTTTGTTGCTTTTTCATGATAAAATTTATTTTTAAAAATACACTGGTTTTAGAAGAGGAAGGAAAAGAAAGAGAAACCTTGATTTGTTATTTCACTTATTTATGTATTCATTGGTTGATTATTTTTTACTTTTTTAAAGATTTATTTTTAGAAAGAAGGGAAGGGAAGAAGAAAAGGAGAGAAACATCAATGTGTGGTTGCCTCTCATCGTGCCTCCCGCTGGGGACCTGGTCCACAACCCAGGCATGTGCCCTGATGGGGATTTGAACTAGCGACCCTTTGGTTTACAGGCTGGCACTCATTTCACTGTGCCACACCAGCCAGGGCATTGGTTGGTTCTTGCATGTGCCTTTACTGGGGGTTGAACCCGAAACATTGGCGTATCAGGACACTATTCTAACTGAGTTACCCAGTCAGGCTGAAATTATTATTATTTAAATTGTATTTACTTTTAGAGAGGAGAAGGGAAGGGTGAAAGAGGGAGAGAAACATCAGTATGTGGTTTCCTGTCACACACCCCCACCTGGGGCCCTGGGCCAGAACCCAGGCATGTGCTCTGACTGGGAGTTGAACTAGTGACCCTTTGGTTTGCAGCCTGGCACTCAGTCCCCTGAGCCACACCAGCCAGGGTTGAAATTAATTTTTTTTAATTCAAGTTCATGAACTCCTGATTATGAATCCCTGGACTAAACTGGTATCAAAGCTCTCCATTTGTAATTTGAGAAAAATACTGGCCTTAGTCCCATCATTACTTCATCCCCAAGGGCCAGGGGTAAAGGCCCCTACTTCCTCAGAGGAGAAGAGACTTGTACCTCCTCTAAGGTGGGATTCTTTTAACAGGGAAGAGAGGTAGGGTAGATGGAATTTGGGTAGGGAACACTAGTATCTTCTACCTTTTCCCCTCCTATACTCCCTCCCAATTGCTTAATTTTCCTCACAGTACTATCTAATGTTATTTACTGTTTGTCTGCTTCCCCAGTAGAATATAGGTTTTGCAAGGGGGAGACTCAAAATACTGAAAGAATTAGTTGCTCTCATGAAGTTGACTTTTTTTTAAGATTTTATCTATTTTTAGAGGGGAAGGGAGGGAGAGAGAAACGTCTGTGCACAAGAGAAATGTCTATGTGCAGGAGAAACATCAGTCAGTAGTTGCTTCTTTCGTGTCCCCAACTGGGGACCTGGCCTACAACCCAGGCATATGTCCTTATTGGTAATTGGACCAGCAGTCTTTCAGTTTGCAGGATGATGGGCAACCCACTGAGCCACACCAGTGAGAACTGATTTTTTATTTTAATCATATTTCAGAGTTTTCGTAAAGCAACAGTTCTGTTAAGATACATCAGTACCTTTTGCACAATTTGAATGCAAACTTCTGTTGATTGAATACATTTTTTTTTCTGTTCCACATAAATATCTTGGACATCTACTCCTCAATATTTGGATTTTGCTAGAAAGTTTAGTCACACCTGTTAGAATGGCTGAATCCACAAATGACAAGGGTTGGTGAGGATGTGGAGGAAAGGGAGCCCTTGTGCATTGTTGGTGGGAATGCAGATTGGTGCAGCCATAAGGAAAATAGTATGGAGGTTCCACAAATGAAATTCCACTTCTGGGTATTATCTGAAGAAACCTGAAACACTAATTCAAAAGAATATATGCACTCCTGTGTTCACTGCTGCATTATTTCAGTAGCCATGATGTATGAACAACACAAGTGTCCATCAACAGATGAATAAATAAGTGGTGGTACATATATACAACAGAATATTACTTGACCATAAAAAAGAATGAAATCTTACCATCTGTGACAGCATGCATAGACCTAGAGGGTATTAGGCTCAGAGAAATAAGTTAGAGAAAGACAGGTATTTTGTTCTTTAGATTTCACTTATATGTGTAACCTTAAAGAACAAAATAAATGAACAGTTACAATTAAAACATTCATAGACACAGAATGGACAGGTGGTGATTGCTGGGGGGGAGTGGGTTGGAGGGACTAGAAGAAAAAGGTGAAGGGATTAAGAAGTACCAACTGATAGTTACAAAATAATCACGGGGATGTTAAAGCACGGCATAGGAAGTATAGTCAATAATATTGTAATAACTATGGTGCCAGGTGGGTACTGGAAATATTGGGGACAATGCTTTGTAAGGTATATAGTGCTGTACACCTGAAACCAATACAAAATAGTATTGAAAGTAAACCGTAATTAAAAAATTAAAAAAAAACTTTTGTTAAAAGGTAAACTGGTATTTCTAGATCACTTTGTGAGTCCTAGAAGTTCTTTTGGAGCAGAGTTTCATCCCACATTAGGTATGTGGAATATAACAGTGAATGTCTGTTAGTTCCTGTATAAATACTTGTGGTTTCTTACTTTATTTTATATTTAATGGCAGTGTTGAAAAACAAGAAGATACTTGACTTTCTAACTTGCATAAGGATTTTGGAGAAGCTGTCACTATTGACTAGAGAAGAGGAAGTGTGATGTTAGTATAAAGAAATCCAGTTATCAGTGAGGTTTAGTAAATGCATTAAAAAATGCACTCTACTATATTTAGGAAATATTATTCTTAACAGATGGTGATTTTTATTTGTTTTTAAAATGTCACTTGATTTATACTACCTCCCAGTGCCCATTGGGGGGAAGTGTGGCATACCACACATTGTTGGCACATTTAAAGGTTAAAGGTAACAGATTTAAGTTTTCCTTTTAATATAATATTTTGGAAGGCAGGAATCATTTTCTGAGTAAAGTACAATTTATAAAAACATCTTTATTGAGATACAATTCATATACCATACATTTTGCCCAAAGTGTATACCATGCAATGAACCCATTTAAAGTGTACAGTGTTTCTTTAATATAGTCACAGTTTTGCAGCTGTCGTCACTATCTAATTTCAGAACATTTTCATCATTCTGAAAAGAAACCCTATACTTGGTGGATTCTATAAACTTTTAGGTTAAGTATTAGAATTGACAATTAGAGTCTGATGAGCTGCCTTCCAAATCCGGCTTTTTAAAAAAAAAATCCTGTCCATTGTATCTAATGGGACTACAAATGAAAACTACCTATGTTTATTCTCCTAGGAGGGTTCATCCTTTTGGCAATTTGACTTACTGTTTCCACATAAAATTGTTATTTGAATTTCAGTATCCTGTTAACTGCAAAATACACTTACTTTGTTGGCTGTGACAATGTCACTCGAAGAAGACTAGATAGGAAACTTTTTGGAAGATGCCAAATTCACTTGAGAATCACATTCAGAGTGGTGGTTCTACTTGTTCAGGGAGCACATTATCAGTTCTTTTTCATACTCCAAGGTTGTAGAAGTCCAACTAACAGGTAAACATTAAATTTGTGATTGGCTCTTCCAAACTTCCATCCATTTTCTTACTACTTTAGAAAATTTATGTGGAATGTTTATTTTAAAGACCTAGTAGCACTTTCTGCATTATCATATTTGGTAAGCAATTTGGCTGAAAGAGTTAAGGTGTAAATTATGTATAACTTGATGTCATTAAGTTGGGGATGGTCTTGTCATTTCAGTTGTTAAGGTGTTTTCAGGCTTTCTTCTCAGACCCATCTCTTGGGTTATTTCTTGTTCATTTGTTCCTTTCTTCATGTCCCTAGGCCTTTGTGAAGCTGTTTCTCTGTCTGAAATGGTCCCTTTGCTGCCTCTTTCAAGGGTTCCCTTTGCTCCTGGGCAAATACCTTTTTATCCATTAAAGTTTTCTTATTTCCACTGCCGGAAGGTGTATTATCTCGCTCAGGGGCTTGAGTTGCTTTTCTGTAATAGTACTTACAAAATAGTAATATGGCACCTTTTACTCTAGTTATTTGTTCATAATTTTATCTTCCATTGGTCTGAGCCTCCCAGAGTTCCTTTAAATCTTGCATGCATCTTGCCAAAGATTTGAACATCAGCACTATCTGCTTACCTCTGAGTTGTCTTTAAAAGAGGGCCAGGGTTAGCTGATACTCTACACAGGACAAGATGATAGAGTCTTCCTTAGCCTCTTCGTCACTTCTAATTTATTTTTGCTGGTTTTATGGTTTCCTCCCACTTAACGCCCCACCCCAGAGAAATTTAAATATTTTGTCTTGGAGGTTGGGACAAACCACCTTTTTCTTGTGTCTAGTGTTTGCACGCTATTTTTTTAATATATTTTATTAATTATGCTATTACAGTTGTCCCATTTCTCTCCCATCATTCCCCTCCACCTTGCACCCCCCCACACACATTCCCCCCCTTTAGTTCATGTCCATGTGTCATAAGTTCTTTAGCTTCGACATTTCCCACACTATTCTTGCCCTCCCCCTGTCTATTTTCTACCTACCGTCTATGGTACTTATTCTCTGTACCTTTTCCCCCTCTCTCCTCCTCCCACTCCCCTATTTGCCCTCCATGTGATCTCCATTTCTGTGTTTCTGTTCCTGTTCTACTTGTTTGCTTTTGTCTTAGGTCTGGTGGTTAATATCTGTGAGTTTGCTGTCTCTTTACTGTCATTTATTTTATCTTCTTTTTCTTAGATAAATCCCTTTAACATTTCATATAATAAGGGCTTGGTGATGATGAACTCCTTTAACTTGGCCTTATCTGAGAAGCACTTTATCTTCCCTTCCATTCTAAATGACAGCTTTGCTGGATGGAGCAATCTTGGATGTAGGTCCTTGACTTTCATGACTTGGAATACCTCTTTCCAGCGCCTTCTTGCCTGCAAGGTCTCTTTTGAAAAATCAGCTGACAGTCTGATGGGAACTCCTTTGTAGGTAACTGTGCCCTTATCCCTTGCTGCTTCTAGAATTCTCTCCTTCATTTCAATCTTGGCTAACATAATTTTGATGTGCCTTGGTGTGTTCCTCCTGGGGTCCAACTTCTTTGGAACTCTCTGAGCTTCCTGGACTTCCTGGAAGTCTATTTCCTTTGCCAGATTGGGGACGTTCTCCTTTATTATTTGTTCAAATACGTTTTGCACTTGTTGTTCTTCCTCTTCCCCTTCTGGTACTTCTGTAATTCGGATGTTGGGACGTTTAAAGATGTCCTGGATGTTCCCAAGCCTCTCCTCACTTTTTTGAATTCTTGTTTCTTCCTTCTTTTTGTTTGTTTCTTCCTTCTGGTCTACTCCATTGATTTGAGTCCCAGTTTTCTTCCCATCTATATTGGTTCCCTGTGCGTTTTCACGTATTGTAGCTTGCATTTGTTCATCTAATTTGTGAGCAAAATCAGCCATTTCACTTCATTTCACTTATTGTAGCCTGCATTTGTTCATCTAATTTGTGAGCAAAATCAACCAAATCTGTGAGCATCCTGATCACCAGGGCTTTGAACTGTGTATCTGACAGGTTGGCTAACTCTTGGACTCTTAGATTAATTGGCTCTGGGGCTTTGATTTGTTCCCTGGGTTTGAGCCATTTTGTTGTTGTTGTTTTTTTGGGGGGTGGTGGTGGTTGCGACTGTTACGTAGTGAGGGGCGAAGCTATAGATGTTCCCCAGGGCAGGGCAGCCCAGTCACTGGGTTGTGATGCTGTATGTGGGGGCAGGGTCTGAGAGTGAACAATGGTGCTTGCTCCGCTCTCTTGGATTCCAGTTCCTTCTGCCGCTTCCCCTTTGCCTGGATTATCTGCACGTGAATGTGGGACCACATGGTCAGCCAGCCGCCTTGTGTAGCCTCACTGGGTCTGCACCGTTGCCACCCTGTGCCTGGGGTCTGTTAGCCGCCACCTGTGCACCTGGGGTCTGCTAGCCACCGCCTGCACGCCTGGGATCCGCCAACTGCTGCTGCCTGTGCACCCAGGTCATCCAACCTCCACTTTTTCCTGCCGCGACTCCGCCCCTTGGTCTGGATGAATAGTGTTGGACTTCCGTACAGTTGAATTTTCTATCAGTTCTGGTTGTTTTCTTGTTTCTAAATCTTTGTTGTCTTTAATTTTCGTTGTGCAAGGAGGCACAGTGTGTTCACCTACGCCTCCATCTTGGCCGGAAGTCTGCACGCTATTTTTTACATCTTTCCGTGTCCTTGTGTTTTTCTGTCTATTGAAATGTTTAAAAGTCTGGTTTAGTAATCTTAGAGATTGAGTTTTACCATTTTCTAATTTGTTGCTTTCATTTAAATTATTTTTAATAGAGGTATGAATCTGATCTTCGAGTGGTTCTTTTAAAAACTAAAACATTTATCTAAGAAGGTCTGTAATTCACTGGTACCTTCACTTGTGGAAAACACAAGGAAGGGAGACCCCCCAA
This sequence comes from Anoura caudifer, assembly GCA_004027475.1. Lineage (NCBI taxonomy): Eukaryota > Metazoa > Chordata > Mammalia > Chiroptera > Phyllostomidae > Anoura > Anoura caudifer. The sequence continues at coordinate 76,569 of PVKU01003412.1, read as the reverse complement.
AAAAAAATCCGGAATTAATTTATAAAAAATTGTATATTTATAAAATTAAAAAAATTTGTGTTTTTATTTTAAATTTTATTTTAATTGTTGTTCTTGTACAGTTTTCTTTTATTCCCAGCCCACCACCCCAGCCCTCCCCCAAAATTTTTTAAAGTTTTAATTGTTCAAGTAGCGTTTTCTGCCTTTTACTCCCATCCCAGCCCTCCCCACCTCCCTCCCGTTTCCACCCCTCCCTTTTTTTTGTCCTGTGTCCTTTATACTTGTTCCTGCAAAAACCCTTCTCCTTTTCCCCTGAAATTCCCTGCCCTCTCCCCTCTGGTCACTGTCAGTCTGTTTGGTGTCTTTGGTTATATTTTGTTTGTTTTGTTGATTAGGTTCTTGTTAAAGGTGAGATCATATGGGATTTGTCTTTCACCGCCTGGCTTATTTCGCTTATCATAATGCTCTATGCAGCAGAAAGAAAGAAGGAACTCCCACCCTTTGCGACAGCATGGATGGAACTGGAAAATTGTATATTTATTTATGCATGTTTAAATTCAGTCACCTTCAAAGTACTCTCCATTTGATGCAATATACCTATTGAGCCATTTTTTCCACTTCTCAAAACAGTTTTTGAACTAGTTGATTTTGGTGCCTTTTAGTGGTTTTTTTTTGTTTCATCTCTTCCACATGGGCAAAACGGTTCCCTTTAGGACTTTTTTCATCCAGGGAAACAAATCAAAAAAAGGTGCTTGGGGCGAGATTGGGTGAATAGGAACAGTAGGTCACTGGGTTTTTACAGATTATTTTTATTTTCATTTTTTTTTTTTTGGTTCAAAAACTGCTGTGAACACTCAGTGCATGCAGTGTGGGCAGGTGTGCTCATAAATCACCCATCATGAAATGGGCAAAGGTATTGAAAGAATCTTAAAAAAACAAAACAAAACAAAAAAACCCCCAAATTCACTGAAGCTAATACAGCCTCTGACAACAACATGAGCTGATACACGAGGGTTCCTAGAACACTCACCTAGCAGGGGGAGCCTGTACTACAAGAGACCCTCCCTGCAGAAGGTTTTCCAGTTTTGAGGGGAGTATTCCCTCATACAAAGACCTTAGAGTTGTAACTCAGTTTACCAAGCTCCTTGACCTTAAGATACTGTTGTCATTTTACTTTAATCAGTTTTTAAAACCTTACTAGATATTATAATTTTATAGATTTAATATGTATTTACACTTATTTGTATGTCACCTTTATTCTTGCATGTCCAAATTGTTTTGGGGGTCAGTTTCCCTTTTATTGCTGTTGTAAAAACTATCAGATTTTATCTGATAAAAACTTGTTCTAAGCAGTAACTTTCATTTGTTGTAGAGTTCTCAATTGGCACCTATTTCTAGTGTGCTGAAAAAAATAGGTAATTTCACTGTCTTCTAGCTTCCATTGTTGCTGCTTATAGTCTGGTAAACAGTTATGATCTCTCTGTCTACACTTTTAAGATTTTTTTTTTATCTTTGGTACATGTAGTTTTTTTTATGACATGTGTACTTTTGGTTCACAGGCCCGTGCTCAATCCACTGAGCCACACCAGCCAGGGCAGTGTTTTTTCTTTATATAAAATATTTTTATTGTAGAGGATCTCAAACATATACAAAGAGTGAATTGTGTAATGAACCTCAGTAAACCTCAGGGTGCCTAAGACTTAGTTCAAGCCTTTTTTTTAAACCCAAACTCTTAACACCTCCATCCCAATCATTTTGAAGCAAATTTCTATAACTATTTTAACTATTTCAGCCTGCTTGTCTAAAAGAGGTGTCTTAAAGACATAAGCTAGTACTGTGATGTAATAAAATAGATCCTTAATATCTGTGAATACCCAGTGTTCATATTTTCCATACTTGTGTTTGTATTAATGTCTCTTAAAACTGAATATTCAGGTTCTTTCTCTTCCCTTGCAATTAGCTTAGTGTGTTTTCTACATGTTTTTTAGTTAATTTTCGTAACTTAATGAAATATAATTGTCTTCATTTTATTGATGAGGAAGCTAAGGCTGTGGCAGGTAAAAATTTTCTTCAAGGTTAATATGGTTTATCTTAGGTCCAGGATTTGAATTGAAATGGGTGCTTTCTACTACTTCCCTTTCTTCTCTGCTATTAACATTTAAGTGTTTTTTTTGGACCCTTTTTCTTCATATACGCAGTTAGATACCTACTTTTTTCTCAAAGCTCCATTCTTACTTTTCAGGTCTCAGCTTAAAATATTTCAGAGAGAGAGAGAGAGATGTTACTTGCTTGTTCAACTAACAGTAGCTTTTTTTATATTCCTTCCTGTTATTCTCTACTTAAACCTATTTTTCTCCTCCGTTCTTCATAGCTTTTACCACAGTGTGCAAATAGCTTGATTATTTCCTATCTTCCCAACTAAGTGTAAGTTCCCATAGAGGCAAAGATTATGCCTGTAGGTGCAGAATTAAGGATGTTTTGCACCACTCCTTTCCTGAGAACATTTGGATTTACTCCAGTTTTTTTAGGACATACTGCAGTGAGCCTCTTGATTACATGTACCTTTGCATACTTGTACAAGTATTTCTTTAGATTAGATACCTAGAAGATTCTTAGAAGTGGAATTGTTGGATTCTAATTATGGTATGTGGGAGAGTCATGTAAAGATTGCAAAGGATTAGGTGGTATGTTATGAGAGCCAAAAATGAAGATGTAAACCTGTGTCAGTTCTCAAACCTAGGTGTTAGAATAATGTAAAGGGTCTTTAAAAAATAGTATAACTTTCCCTTACCCCAATGCAGATGGAACCCAGGAATCAGTAGTTGAAAGACTGGGGTTTGAGAACAAGAGCTTTAATATTTTTCTTCCTGTAGGTTTGTGCACATTCTGGCTATATAGATTCAGTCATTATTTTACCTATTTATTTTAGGTGAAAACTATACTATTTGTAACGTGGGGCCCTGGTCTTTAATGTATGTGGTATTCTGAATATGGATTTTTTTTAAAAAATCCTCACCCAAGGGTATGTTTATTGGTTTTTATTTTATTTTTTTTTGAGAGAGCTATTGATTCATTGCTTCTCGTTAAGTGCCCCAGCCAAGGATGAACTCAACCTTTTTGTTGTATGGGATGGTGCTCTAACCAATGTAGCCGCCCAGTCAGTACCTAAATGTGTTTTTTTTTAATCTTTGAAAAATATTTTCTGAGACTAGTGTTTATGATCCATGGTTGGGAATCTGTGTATAATGATGGAAGGCCAACCTAAGTTATATGTGGATTTTTGACTCTACAAATGTTGGGCACCCTAACCCCTGTGTTGCCAAAAAGTCACCTATACTTCTGAATGCCTGTGTGATATGTGATCCTAAACAAAAATGTGGCACTGCATTATTTTATCTTGTGCTACATATGTTAAAGCAATTAACCTCTGTGGCTTCATTATTATGGTGGAGTTCACAGCAGTTGACAAGAGCATGCATTGAAAAAAAATTTCTGAAATCATTGCCTCATTATGTGTGTGCCTATGCTCTGAAAGTCATTTCCCAAACATGAAATTTATTTTTATCTGTAGGTAACACCTTTCTGTAATCTGCAGGATATTTATTTTCAATAACAGTGATTCTTACCTAGCAGGCATCTGTCTGTCCCTTGGTGCAGAGAGGCAATTGACAAATCATTCTCTCCTCCCTCTCAATAGCTCTTCCCTTTTGATAATCACTGTATCTAATATTGCTCTTACTATATCCTCATAAGGAGGAGTTTAAAAAGCACTTCATTTAAGAAAAGCTAAATTAAGTATAGGTTACAGTATCTTAAAATGAAGAGTTGAATTGGATTGTAGTGACCATGTAGTGCAGCAATTTTTCAACCAGTGTGCTGCAAAGAATTTTTAAAACATGCAATACCTGACTATTTAGTCAGGGACACTGACCTCTTTTTCCTTAGATTGTCAAATAAAAATATGACAGCAGCCAATACAACAGTAGTCATCTGGTGTGAATGAATCAAAATTATACCTAGTTTTTTTTGTCAGACTGGCAAACAAATACATTTTTTTGGTGTGCTGCAGAATTTTAGTAAATAGTGTATGTGTGCCTTGAGATGAAAAAAATTGGAAATGCTGATCTAGTGTGATAACTGTTCCCTCTTATCACTATTCCTGGGTAGGTAGAAAAGGACACCTTTAAGAGGATGTACTAAAAATACTGGTGGTAAGCTGACCTTCTACCTCCACTGACTGGCTAATTATGGTTGCCAACAGGATTGGTACCTGTTAAGACTGGGTCTGTGAGCCATCTTTGGCACATGGGCTAAAAAGTTGCTGACTCTAGTCTAATCCTTGAGATCTTAAGAAGAAAACACTCTGTGAAACGCAGTTACTATCTTGAAGGCTTATACATTCTAAGACCATTTAGATTTTATTTACTTATTTATTTAGAGGGAGGGGAAAGGAGGGAGAAAGAGGCAGAGAAACATTAGTGTGTGGTTGCCCCTCACATGCCCTCTACTGAGGACCTGGCTCACTACCCAGGCATGTGCCCTGACTGGGAATTGAACTGGTGACCCCCTGGCTCACAGGCAGGAACTCAGACCCCTGAGCCTCACCAGCCAGGGCTAAGAATTTATATCCAGGAATGAGTTAATCTATATTTTAGAAGTGTTGGTGTGGGCAGGGCCATATTTGTGATAAGTTGATTGATTTTTATGTTACAGTGTTCCACAAAACAGACTTTTGGTGCCATTTATGGACACAAGATCTCAGCCTGATTCAGTATATCCATTCTCTGTAGTCTTGTGTTTTAGGCAGTAAGAACTTTATTTCTTGAAAACACTGGATAACCAGATAGCTTTAAAAAAATGTACAGGTATGTAGGATATAGAAACCTTTGAAAAATAATTACCTTTTAAGTTTTCCTTTTAATTTTTAAAACAATTTTATTTTTTGGAGAGAGGGGAGTGGAGGGAGAAACAGAAAGAGGAACATCGATGTGCGAGAGAAACATCGATCAATTATCTGTTCCACACCCCCACCTGGGGACCTGGCCCACAACCCAGGCATGTGCCATGACTAGGAACTGAACCAGCGACCTTCTAGTCGCCGGCAGGTGCTCAACCCAGTGAACCTCACCAGCCAGGGCCTCTTCAGTTTTTAAAACATTTTTTAATCTTCACCCAAGGATATGTTTATAGATTTTAGATAGAGAGGAAGGGGGAGCGGAAGGGGGAGAGAGAGAGAAACATGCATTGATGTGAGAGAAAAATATCGATCAGTTGTGCTCTGTGTACCTCCGACCAGAGATTGAACTTGCAACCTTTTGGTGCTCAGGACAACACTTCCAACCCACTGAGCAATCTGGCCAGGACAAGGTTTTTTTAAATATGGAAATCTGTACATGTTTCAAAACCTAAAAGGCCTCAGAAGGGTCTTGTTCTTCCAAGGTAGCTAGCTGATTTAAATATTTTTGTAGTATGTTCTCTCTTGATAATATTTAAACCAGTGATTACTTACACATGTAGTAATGCAATATATGTAGATATATCATATTCTGTGCCCAGTGTTTTGCTTAACAAAATTCTGACTGTAGTTTCATTTTTAGTGCATGTGTCATTTTCCTTCTCATTACAGAGTTAAGCAAAAATTCTTTAAGGTTGTCATCTTCATGTTTTATAACTTGTTTTTAAAGTTGTGCAATAGTATTTTCTTCTTATTAACCATATGTATTCTTCCATTTTGTTTCTTTCAGTTAGTTGTTTCAGACATCTTTTCACTAGTTTGAATTGCTTCTTCTGCCCCGTAGTTAAATTTTCAACTTTGCCTTTGGTTATTTCTTCCCTTTGAGCAGAACAATCAATCATCTTTGTGTAAAGCCATTGCGGTACCTTTTACTTTATTTATAATATTTTATTCATTTATTTTTAGACAGAAGGGGATGGGATGGAGAAAGAGGGGGAGAGAAACATTGAAACATCAACACCTGGTTGCCTCTCACATGCCCCCCACTGGGGACCTGGCTCACACCCCAGGCATGTGCCCCGACTGGGAATTGAACCAGTGACCCTTTGGTTCACAGGCCTTCACTCAATCCACTGAGCCACACCAGCCAGGGCCTTTTACTTTAGTAATGTTTGCCTAGCTGATCCTAATTTTGGAGTTGCTGCGTATCTTACCGGCTTCTTTCCTTCTGGTTCTGCAGGTACTTTGATCTTTTGTTGTCCTTATGCCACAGGTTCCTAGTTTTTTCAAGAAACAGGTTATTGATCAGAATTTCAGATTATCTTCTTTATTTTTTAAAAATGTCTTGGTCTTTACCTCTTTCTTATTTTTAGTACAGATTTTATTGTATCTGGAAAATTTTCTTCTATGATTTAGGGTATTGCCAGCTTTTCTCTATTTTCATTGTAACTGATTTTATATTTTGAATTTTTAAGTATTCATCTTGCTTGATTTTGGGGGCAGGCAGATCTTTTACCCTGCTCTCTCCTGTTTGTAGGTTTGCAGTAAGTGTCTGGGTTAAATCCAAACATTTTTTTTGAATCAAGTGTGCTTAAAGTCAAGAAATACTGGAGTATTTATTATGTTAATTAATGTGTTGACTGAGACAACTGTGAATCTCAAGTTATGTTGAACAACAAAAAGGACATTTCTAAGAATAACAGCACAAATTGTATAGATGTAATTGCTTAGCTTAATCAAAAGAATAATATATTTTGTGGAAATAATGCCAAAATTAATTTCATCGACTCTTGCCAGATGTCATCTAAGGTAGATTCTCAAGGCATATTACAATTGTAAAATGTGGGTATTGGCATCAATTTGTGTACCTAGTGTTGAATTTAGTTAAGTGTTGTGTAACACTTAAAAGATCGAGTGTTTGCTCTAGGCATTGTACTTTTTAATAAATACGCACTTTGTAAATGAAGGTATAGTATAAAAGTTACTCAGAGTTTAGGCTCTGATGGGGCAGTTGTGTTTTATTTGCACCTCTGAATGGATTAGGTGTCAACAAATGAGTAAAGAGAAAGAAGTTAAATTCATATTTGGAGTAGAATGGCATAATGGCAAGAACACTTTGCACTGGCATTCTGGTGAGCTGGATTCAGCTGTTGGGTATGTCCCTAAATATATTCTGTGGAGCAGATGACTTTGGATGAGAATTTCCTTTTAGGTAAATAAGATAATCACATCAGGCGTGGGTTTTGCTTTTAAGTTTGTGGATTCTGCTCTAATGAATGTTCTCCATGCTGTTGGGCAGTCAGTCCTCCTTGCCCAGAGCTCATTTCTGTTTTCCAATAGGTAATCCTTTAAAATGGTCATTCTCATGTTCTTCCCATACATGTTAATCACAGGTTCAATCAAGTAGGGTATGCACATCCTTGCTGCCAAATGTTATATATTCTCTTACTTTGGAGACTGATGTACCTTTTCTTTTCTTTTTTCTTTTTTTTTTTTTTTGGATCTAAGGCTTATGCTCTTAATACCCCCCACCACCCTCCACGGGATCCTGTTTGTAAACTATACCTTATTAACAGCACTTTTCAGTAATTTTTTTTCCCCTTGCATAACATAAACATGCTTAAGACTTATTTTTTAGAGGAAAACCAGCCCTGGCTGGTGTGGTTTAGTGGATTGAGTGCCAGCCTGCAAACCAAAAGATCACCAGTTTGATTCCCACTCAGGGCACATGCCTGGGTTGAGGGCCAGGTCCCCAGTAGGGGGCGAGTGAAAGACAACCAAACAATGATGTTTCTCTCCCTCTCTTTCTCCCTTTGTTCTCCTCTCCAAAAATAAATAAGTAAAATCTTTAAAAAGAAGGAAAAACAGCAAAATTACATACAGACTGGCACACACAGCCTTCGTCTTCCCTGCTCCCTCTTAACTCGTTGGCTATTATCTCTTCTCTGCTATCTTTTTAGCCCACTATTTGCAAGGGATAGTTGATGTTTCCCATCCACTTAATTTACCCATGTACTTTCCTCCCCCATTATTTCTATAAACTACAGTTTCTAAATCGTATGGACACTTCAGTCTTGCATGTCTGTCCTTTCTGTGTCATTTGAACTCTGCCTATCCATTTTATTCCTCTTGGTGTCCACAACATCACTTTCTTGACTTTTTACCTTCCCATACTAGACATTCTAGATTAGTGGTTTCAATTCATACGCACGCTGAAGTTTGATAACCATAGTCCTAAACTTCTTTCTGATTGTGTAGGTTTTATTCTTAAAATGTTTCTTGATTCTCATTTCTATCTTAACTTCTATTATCAGACCCTCATCTGTCCTTAGATCTATTTGGTATCTTAATAGTTGGTCTGCCACCTTATCTGTAGGTCTTAAACCCAGAGTTTTTAGTTTTAGGCCCTTGATAGTACAGCTCAGACTTATTTCTAGCTCCATGTTCTTCTCAGATTCTGTGTTTCAGCCTCAGTGATCTACTAAGCATCCCTTCACTGTAAGTTACTCTCTCATTTCTTGGTGCCATTTGTCACAGCTCTAGCTTTTTAAAAATTTTATTTTTTTAATATTTTTACTAATTTTAGAGAGAAAGGAAGGTGTGGGGGGGGGGAGAGAAACATTGGTGTAAGAGTCATCTGCCTCCCATAAGCACCCCAGCTGGGGATTAAACCTGCAACCTAGGTGTATGTGCTGACCAAGAATCAAACCCCAACCCTTTGCCATACCAGCCAGGGCACCCCAACCATCTGAGCCATGCCAGCCAGAGCATAGCTGTAGCCTTTTAAGTTGGACCATCTCAGCCTGCTGAGAGCAAAATTAAGTCAACTTTTCTTCTTTGTTTACAATATTACCTTTGATAATGCTTTTCATATAATTTAGCATAGCATATTTTATGATAATTACTCATTTAAGAATTGGTCAGCTAAACTGGATTTCTCAAAGGGAGGATTAAATTTTTTCCTTCGTAAAAGGGAAGCGCATCATTCCAATTAGCCAAGGTTGCAGGATTGATCTCTGGTCTGGGCATATATAAGAATCAACCAGTGAAAAAATCATCAATAAGTGGAACAACAAATTGATGTCTCTCTCTCCCTGTCCCTTCCCTCTCTCTAAAAAGCAATAAAAATTAATGTGGTAAAAATTCACTTTTGAAACTGAAATTACTAGAAATTTAAAACTTACGTTGACAGTGGGTTTTATGGTGAAATTTCCCCCCAAATTTTATTTTACTACAAGTAGTATTTTTATTTTTCTGAACATTTATAGTAACAGTAAGTTAGTATGTACTGAGCCCTTGCTATATGATAGGCACTGTCTTAAGTGATTTGCATGGGTTTTCTTATTTAATGCTCATAACTACTCTATGAGGTTAATTTCTTTATCCCCATTTGAGAGATTGAAGCACAGAAAAGCATGTACAGGGATGGGCAAAAGTAGGTTTACTGTTCATATGGAAAAAGACATGTAGATTATGATTATAAAATGCAAGAATAAACTTACATACGCACAATTGTAAACCTACTTTTGTCCACTCACATATACAAGCCCATATAATTTTCTGGTGTTGGAGTCAGGATTCAAACTCAGTCAGAGGCAGTTTGACTCCAGAGCTCTACCTTTATAACTACTGTGCTAGAATGACCTACCTTATTGCGTATAAAGGATAAATAACAACAATGACTCCTTTTATCTTATACTTCAGAATCCAGTTATTTTTCTCAAAGGCAGTCAGTATTAACGAAATATGTTCTATAAGTCTTTCCATCAATTTTCTATGTGTAGACTAACATAAAATTCAGATTAACAACAATGCTTTGAGCTAACTTGTTAACAGTTATGAACTATGTTCACAATTTTTTGTTGCTAAAAAACTCTGAGATAGGTAATAATACTGATTTTAAACAAACGACAAAATCTAGAGATTAGATTTCTTGTCCACGGTCACAGCCAGCACAGTTGATGTTGACTGAAATCCAGGATATCTGGGACTGTTTCTCAGTTTACTGTCATTGAGCTGTTTTCTCCTCGTTTTGCTATTAAAATATGGTAATTTCGTGGTTTCCTTTATATTTATGATTTGTTATTCATGACGTGTTTTTATTTCCTGGCTGAGAAATCTGAGATCCAGAGGTTGTGGTTTGTACAAAGGCAGGCTCCTTTTATACCTCTTCTATCACAGAACTCAAACCAAGGTGTTCTGATTTGAGATTCAATGTCCTTTTCTACTGTCAAAAATGTGGAAGCAAACACATTTTTACTAGTGCTCTGTTTTCTTTGAATTGGCAATTTCCTGGGCATTTTATGAGAAATCTAAGTTTTTTTGTGTTGTGTTCAGGACTCCATGCCTTGAATTTGGTGTATTTCTGGCATTTTATAACATGCTAGTCAGTCAGATGTAGTGTAATAAATGCAGCATTTGTGAAGACTACACTGTCAAATTGTTTACAAAAAATTTTCCCTTCATCTTTGTTTTTTTATTTGCTTTGTGATATAACATATATAGCTAATATTTTTTCTCATTTTTTTTCCCTTTTAGTGAATGGTAGTGTCTAGAAAGGGTATGTCCCTTCAAGAGAGAGGTGCCAATGTCCAACCGGCCTAATAACAATCCAGGGGGGTCACTGCGACGTTCACAGAGGAACACTGCCGGGGCCCAACCACAAGACGACTCAATAGGAGGAAGGTATGTATTAAATGGTATTTGAAAAGATGTTGGGAATAAAAGACAATATTTTTAAAACCTCATTATCAGGGCCCTGGCTGGAGTAGCTTGGTTGGACATCATCCTGTAAACTAAAAAGTCCCAGGTTCAATTCCTGGTTAGGACACATGCCTGGGTTGTGGATTCATTCAGTCCCTGGTTGGGGCATGTTCTAAAGGCAACCAATTGATGTTTCTCTCTCACATCGATATTTCTCTCTCTCTCAACCCCCCTTCCCCTCCCAATAATTAAATAAACAAACAAACCTCATTATGAGAACCAAAACTTGAATGGTTTACTATAAATGGGTGTTGTTTGTTTGTTTGTTTGGTTTTGATTTTTGAGCCAAGAAACACAAAACTGGAATTCAAAGCAATTTTTCAATCATTCCCCAAATATGCCAGGCTCAAAATGTGATTCACAGTCATTGACGTTATCAAAAATCTAATTAAAGCTTGTTAGTAGAATGTTATGCTTTGTTTCCTCTTTCACATCCCTAAGCACACGCTACAACACATCTTTCAACCTGTTGTGGTCCCTTTCTTTATGTATGACTTGACTTTATTGAATGGAAACTTCATTTGTTTTAAGATCTTGAGTTTCCATACTACCTTATAAGTTTTTTTCTCATTTTCTGCACAACATGGATGCTGACAGGCTGATGAGGCCATCTGACTTCATTACCACATCAGTTTCTTAGTGGTCTGGTGTTCAGCTGGTCTTTGTTGTTGGAGTAGTGGTTGTATAGGAGGAGGTAGTATGAAGAATCAGATGTGTTCTCTTGAATGTGAAATTCCCTCTCTGATTTAACCAAACACTGTCGTTTTACATATAACTCGGAACTTTACTTGCAAGGCCTTGTTCTCCAGTCCATGGATTAATCATGTTTAGCTTGCAATAAATAATGGCTGAATTCTAATACGATTACCTGATGCATTGTTTTGAGGCATTGCCATGTATGTATTATTTACTAAATTATAAAAATGTTTTAAAATGTTAAAATGCAAAGAATAAACTGGGACACATCTTTTTGATGTCAGGCTATTTTAGTGTTTGAATATATGGACTTTGGACTAGGATACCTTGGTATGCAGTTTCTGTCTGCCATTAAATAGCTATGTGTCCTTTCTGTTAAATCTTTCAGGAAATCTCAGTTTCTTAGTCCATATAATGGGGATACCTATTTCATGGGGTTATTGGTTAACTTCAGTATTATAGTATACTAAACTCTTAGCACAATGCTTACTTAGTATGGAGTCCTGTTCTGAAATTGTTTTTTTGTTTCTTTAGATTCAGATAATTCTTTATAGCAGCCATACGTTATTTACCTTGTTGATTTCAAATATCTCTGTCCCATTATAAAAATGTTAATGTACTTACCAGGGAATTTGGAAAATACAAAAAATGCAAAGAAAGCCATCACAGCTCTACTATCCAGTTATAACCACTGTTACACTGGCATGTATCCTTATTGTTTTACTGCACAAGTGTGTATATAAGTGTGTATTACTTATGTGCTCTTAAGTAATTTGTATCTTTTGAACAACTGCAATTCTATACATGTGAATTCTCAGGTTATATTTGTATGCTTACACGTGACTGATAAATTTTTGGTTGTCGCACAGTCCATTGCTTCTAAATCCACAGTGTTGTTTTGGTACCATTATCTTTTCTACGAATCAGTATTATGTAAAATTATTTAAATATTATGTCATTTAAAAAATAATGAGTGTGAAACAACTGGAAGTGGTTAATGCTAGTTACTAAGATGCATTGGTTTACTTAACAAAGTTGTAATCAAAATGGAACTCAATTAGATTTATAGAATGACTTTCACTGCAGTTCATGTGCTTTAAGTCAATCAGTTATATACTCAGTTGTGAAGGAAAAAAGTAAAATCTTAAAATGTGTTTGGAATGTCAGAGAACGTGCCAAAGAAAAGAATGTATAATTAGGTTTTTTATAGCTTTAGCACCCCTGCTCTTTCAGTAACGTAGCCCCGTTTCAGTTCTTACAATTTCAACTTTTACATATCTTCAAAAAACATTTCCCCATAAAAATAGTACACAAGAGGGCCTGTTTACTTTAAAAGCCTATTATGTGTCATTTCCTGTGTCCTTAAAAATTGTTTAAAAACATCACTTTTAAAGTCTTTGTGTGCCTATACCATAATTTACTAATAACTTGAATATATAGATTTTTCCTATTTTATATGGATAATACAATTATCAGGATATAGAAATTTAGATTTTTAGCCAAAAATTTTTATCAGCTGACTGAGAATGCGAAATTATAAAATATTTGCTCAACTGAATTTTATTTTGCCTTCTTACACAGCTTGATTCTTTTGCTTCAGATGGAATCTCAGAACTGGAAGGGGCCCTTGCATCAAACCCCAAACTGACTTTTGAAGCCCCAGTAGAGCATACTCTACTAGTGATTTTCTAATGTCTAAGAAAGCTGTCATGATTTTTGTGAGTGAGAGGATTGGCATTATTGGGGGAGAGGAGTTACAACTGTATTTTTTATTCCCTTTATTTTGAGTCCTGCAGCTTATCTTTCTTAAGTAATATGCTGTTATATAGCTTCTGCTTTCTAAAAACAGTTGAATTGATTTTTAAAATAACAGGGGCCAGCAGAAGTAACTCCTGCTTGAGTGTGGTTATATGGATAGAATAATTTATAGTTTTAATTTGAACATTTCACCTAAGATGACATGATGTTCTTGAGTGTGATATTGTTATGTTACAGAACTACATACTTACGATTTTGTAATAAAAAAAGAGAAATTATTTATGCCAGACCCTGTATATTTACAGCAATAGTGATCAAAAATGATAATAAATAAAAGCATCTGCTACAACAGCTTTGGTGTGGAATGTTTTAAGTTAAAATATATTTTCTATTTATTCTTCCAATTGAGACTCACAGAAAGTCTGTGCTAAGTATGTAATCCTTGTGTAATATATGTGGTAGCTTGCTCAACTTTACCTAGTATGTAGAGTCTAGGACTTGATTCCTGACCTCTTGACTCTAAAGTGCATGATTCTTTTCATTATGCCAAACTTGTTTTTACTGCACAAACCACTTGATTCATAATGATGAAGGCCTTAGAGGGAAGGTATAAAGTAATTATAATTGGGGAGTGTTAACTCATCAGTTTAAAAGTTTAAGTAGCAGTTTTTCCCTGGTAGAATTTTTTAAATCATTTATTTTTGATTCACTCTGTTTTCTTCCAAACTTGCATTAAGCTGTCTTCTTTTCATAGTTTTCTTCCTCCAACCTCCCCTGCCCTTCCTCCAAATTAAGTGGTCACTGCTTTTTTTTAGTAGAGTTCCTCATCCTTAAGATAAAAGAATGTTGGATATTTGGGATACATTATATTAATGTCTCCTGATTATTCCCTCTGCTCTTTTTCACCCATCCTTCATAATTTAACTAGACAGCTTACTCTTACTTTATTTTTCTTTCAGAAAAGTTTCTTTTTTTTTTTTTTTTTCCCCCATAAATTTTTGGGCCATAGCTGATCTGTTCCTCTTTTCTGTTCTTTTCCTTCTTTAGGAAATCACTCCTTTCCACTGCTTCTCTGTTGGCTTGCTCTCAGGAATAATACTTCTAGCCTTTTCCACTTCTAGTACAGGTATTTGTAGGCTTCCCCTTCCTCTTGGCCATGCAGTAGCATTTTTATTATATCATGTGCTTTTTCTTGTTTTTCTCAAATGTCAGTGGTGGGATTGAATTCAGCTTTTAGGCAACCTTGTTTAAGACTGCTGTAGTGGTAGTTTCTTCTTTGATACTGTTTTTGTTAGAAAAGTACATTTTGACAATAGAAGGTTGAGAAGATACAGGAAAATTAAGAAAATAAGATAAATTTAATATGAGCACCGAGAGATAGAGGTGGTTGATATTTCTACTCTATTTTTACTTCATGGTTTTCTTTGATATGAAATCTCATGATTTCAATTTCGGCCTCTAGATTTTTCCCCCAATTTTTTACTGTAAAATAAATACATTCCTATGCCTATCACATTTGAGTATGGCTCTGATTTCATCAAGTTAGATTCCATAAATAAGTTTACAGAACCTAAGATACGAATATTTTGAAAACTTAGGAAATTACTAAATTGTCTTTCACAAAGATCAGACTGCTTTATATATGTCTTTTATTGGACCAATTTATACTGCTACTAATGCTTTGTAAGAGTGCTTATTTCTCCATATCCTTGTCAAAACAACATAACATTTTTAATAGAAGTTTGGGGAAAAAATTCTTTTGGTTAAAGCTACCACTTCCTTGGTTACTATAGAGTTGAAGATCTTCACACATGTTGACCGTTTTTACTTATGAGTTGTCTGTTGTCCTTTGTTTTGACTAGGAGATGCTTCTTTTATTAGAGCCTTTTATGGAAAGAGTATCAACCCATGGACAGGGGCAAATATTTTCACTAGTATTATTACTTATTATGGTTTTTAATTTTAGAAATTTTAAAAGTTACATAGTCAAGTCTATTAACTCTTTGTTTCTTCCTTTGCCTTCTCCATTCGAAAAGTAAAATTTTCTTTCCAGTGCTGTTGTGGTTTTATTTTTTAATTTTATAGTAATCTGTCAGATTTGTTAATGGTGTGAGGCAATGATTGAATCCAATCTAACTCACATCCCCAACCCCATTAAAAATTTGTAGTTTTTTAATAATTATTACTGAGTAAAAACTCAATCATGAGATCTGTAACTTACAGCCTTTTGTTAATATTGTCAGAGCAGGGATATGGATACTTGCAGCCAGCGTTAATTTTACAGAAAGAAATAGATTTGTATTTTGCTTCAAAAACCATTTCAAAGGTATGGAATACAGAAAAACTCAAAGAAAATAAATATCATCCAGAGATAAGCATGGGTTAACATTTTGATTTTTATCTCTTGAAAATACATTTAGCATGTAGGTGATTACATACATTTTAAACACAGTTTTGGATTCTGCTTTTTAAAAAAATCAGCATTCTAAGAAACATTTTCTTCTGTGACTTTTTTATAAATGGTTATGATTTACTGAGTGAATATATAATATTTTCCATGATTACTTTTCAGTTTTTGGACAGGTAGGTGGTTGCAGTGGCAAAAGTTTTTGCTTATGCTTAAATGTTTGTGTTTCAGAGATCTCTCAAGGACAGGTTCCAGCAAATGAAATTTCTTTGTTCAAAGGGAGGTGTTTTTTTTTTTGTTTTTTTTGGGTTTTTTTTGTATTTTTCCCCCTCCCTCCTTTATAATGGTTAACTTGTTTCACATAATTTTTTTTCTTCAATTTACTTACTAACATTAGGAAAAAGTGTTTTTCCCCACCATTCTATTTGTGTTACCTCCATTTTGCATTTTCCTGCTAACTTGATAAGGAAGAATTGCATTCATCTTATTTTATTGGTGCTTCTATGGTAATGAGGTTAAACATTGGGGAAATAGTTTTAAGGAATGAGATCTGAGTTAGAATAGTTTTTAATGGATATGTACTGGTAAGTTTACAAATGTTAGTCTCCCTTCCTACCAGTATACAAGCAAACTGACCTATAAATTTGTTCATCAGGCAGCATTCCCTCTTCTTATAACAGTAACCTACTTTGTGGAATATCTCCCCCAGTTCCTCACTGTGAATGCATTTTGAATGTCAGTTACTCTTTGTTCAATATGATTTCATTCTGCTCCTTGCTACCCATTACCTGCCTTTTATTCATCCATCCATCCATCCATCCTTCTATCTATCTATCTGGAGAGAGGATAAGGGAGGGAGAGAAACATTGATGTGAGAGAGAACAATAAGTTGGTTGCCACTGTATGCGCCTTGACTGGGGACAGGACCTTCGACTTACTCATGTTTTCTGATTGGGAATCGAATGGATCAGAAACATTGAACATTTCCGTTTACAGGATGACACTCCAGTCACCTGAGACACACCTGCCAGGGCCTATCACCTACCCTTGTGCTAGAGCTGGAAGAATCTGTTGTCTTCCATCTTTCTGAGCTCAGTGATGGGACTGGGGGTGATCATATGATCCAAGCTAGGAAAAGCTGGAAGCTTTTTTTCATTCTGGTAGCAAAGGGAAGTTGTGAATCTGAAGTTGCCAACTGGTATCTTTTACCTTATTGGAAGAGGGTGGACAGGCAGAGAAAAGCAAATCTCTTAGAGAGTATGTATGTATTGAAGTTCTGAGAAGTTTCAGTTCTTTAGTTCTTCAGGGCTACTTCTCTATGCTTATCTGGCTGTTTTGATTTTAGAGATATACATGCATTATTTCACTTAATTTTAAAAATTATTTTAATAAAGCCTCTTTTGGTTTTAGAGTTAAGAGTCCTGCCTTAATGTAATACAGACCCAGTATAAGATTGTATTTATCCATTTGTAGAAAACCATGCTAGTAAATGTGGTGCCAGAAGGTACTGTGTTTTGCTGTGTATAATGTACTCCCACATATAGTGCGCTCACAATATTTAGCTGAAAATTTCAGGAAAAGAATTTTTCGTTTTAATTTTTTAATCCAATTATTTATTTCATTTTAGAAAGAAAACCTATTATCATTCCAGGTTATTTTCGGTATGGATATCATTATTGCTTTCTAGAGTTACATAAAAGAACTAAAAACATTTATATAGATACAAAATTAGTACTACCCATGTATAATGTGCATCCTTATTTTCCTCTCAGAAATTTGGGCAGATGTGCACATTATACATGGTAAAATACAGTAGTTCCATAAATGAGAGTAGAATAGACTTTGTTGCAAGCAGTTCCAACTCAGTAGGGGAAGTGAGCATGTAGGTGATTATTAGAATTAGATGAGAAACATTCCTAGAGGATGACCTTATTGAACTGGGCTCTGAGGGCTGAAGAAGCAGTTCTGAAGCAGATGGTTCATGTCAGCTGTATTCTTTTACTTAATGTGTAGAATCAGTTACTTCCAGAGTTTGGATTTTATTACTCATTTTTCTATGTCACTTGTTTTGACCATAAGTAGTAGGTGTTCAGTGAATACTAGTGTGGGATAGAAATAACAGATTTATTTCTGTTGGCATTTGTAGGCATAGAAATGCGACTTTCTTTTGATGAAATAGTTGTGAAAAGGTGATTAGCATGAAGGAGATTCTAGGGTATGCTATAAATGGGCTGTGTAACAAGGTATGCTAGATTCTGTTACAGTGGAAAATAGCTCCTAACACTCATATATTATAACAATCTAGCTGATACAGAACTTGTCCATGCTGGGTCAGCATCAGGGACTCTGCTCCATGTCTGCATGTTTAGGTATTTAGGTATTATTGTTATGACAAGATATGGTGAATTTCCCTCTGGCTCTCCAAGACTTCTCCCAGAAGTGATTCATTTCCACTCTTAACGCCATTGACCACAGCAAGTTACATGGCTGCATGTAACTTCCAAGTGGTTCAGCAAGTGCCATTATATCCCATATGTCTTGAAAGAGAAGAGAGTATTTGTAAGCAGCACATTATAGCCATCATAGGCTGTTTACACATCATTTTTAAATTCTTACTACCATATCTACAACAGGCCATTTGTTTCCCTAAATTCTTAGAACAACATAGCCATAGGTAGGATGTGTTTTCTTGATTCTCCTACTTGATTAACCAGTATGGGAGCTTTTTAAAAATATTCTTTTTAGTGTTCTTTCTGCCTTCTTTTTTTATCCTGACCTTTGCTCAGTCAGATGGAAGTTCATGCTTCATCACTTTTGGGAGTAGAATGTTAAGGGGAGATGGTATGGTATGCAAATAACTTCATTGTTTCTTACAACTAAATTGTAATCACTTATAAACAATTTATGCTAGAGTTGGCCAGGTAACTTGGGCCTGGCTCCTTCAGCCACACTGTATCTTAACTACTGTAATTACGCACCTTGAGTTTCAGCTACAGAACCATGTACGTACACGTTCTTCAACTTTTAGCACTGCCCAAGCAATGCTGAGGGTCTGTCCCACCAGGCCTTGGGGCTACGAGGCAAGATTTATACAATGTTGTGTTAAATAGTGGCAAAGTTGCAGTGGTCTAAGGAGGAACAGAGATTACTATTTTCTAGTTGGAGGTTGAGCACATTGGATTTTTAATAGTACCCATATTAAGTTTTTCTTGGATCAACAAAGTAATATTTTATGTTTTATAATTTGCAGTATGTATTTCTTGCTTTAATCATCCTTCAAATTTTGTCCAAAAGCACATCATAAGTGTATTGGAAACCTGCAATATGTTAGGTTCTATAAATTATTTCATAATCTTTAACTACAGATTTGCTCTAATTCTTCTGCCCCTCAATATTGAGGGAATCTGATGTTTCACGTCACTTTTTTTTACAAGTGCTCTTTCATTCCCAGAATGGTTTCCTAGGTGTATTAGTATGACTAAGAAATGAATATATACAAGTGCTTCTGTAGTGATTGAACAGTAAGTTTTAGCATCATATATGTAAGGCTATTTATTTTTTAATGTGATACAGAAAGTAAAAGAAAGCAAGAGGGTGCCTGCCTAGAAATGAAAAAAAAAATGTGGTTTCTTCTTTTTTTCCTCATATACCATCTTCAAAGCCTTAAGCTATTTATTTTCATCTAGTATAATTAGGGACAGAAATACCAGCACGGACAGGAAAAATTTTGCCACGTATAATGTACTCCCATGTATAGTGCACACCCATGTTTTTGGCCCAAACTTTCAGGAAAACTCTTGTTTTAATTTTTTAATTCAATTATTTAATTATTTATATTTAGAAACAAAACATTATCGTATTCCAGGGTATTATTTTGCATACAGATATAGTTTGTTGCTTTCTAAAGTTGCACTTTTAATACATAAGCATAAATAAAGGAATTAAAAACATTTATATAGACATGGAATTAGTACTGCCCGTGTATAATGTGCATCCTTATTTTTCCCTTAAAAATTTGGGCAAAAGTGTGTGCATTATACACGGCAAAATACGGTAATAACCATAGAGGCAGCCATTTTTTTGTCATAGTAAGTTTTTACTCAAGTGTTTATATAAGCTAGTGTAGCTCATTGAATAGTTCTGTATCACTAATCTATCACAAATTACTAATTTACTTTTGGTGATCTCAGTGTTTATATGCTCTTCACCAAACTAATTTGTGAAATGGGGCAAAAATAGATTGAGCTGTAAGGTTCTCTTTGGGGGTCTATCTCTTCCATGGCTTTGATTATATTCAGCCCTTCTTTACGCAATAACATCAGCGTTGTAGTTTACTCACCCATCCTCAATGTACCCAGATCATTAAACGTACAAAATTTTTTATTAGCTCTTGGCTCACTGCTTCTAACCCTGTCAGTCTATTGTTGCAATCAATGTCTTAAGGACAAAAATCTAGATCTTTCCACCAGGCATTTAGGCCCTAGCCTGTCCTTTCAACATTGTTTCCTAATGTATCTCTGTGCTCAGGGAAATTTCATATCATTTACCAGGTGCCATATAGGTTTCATAATTTCCTCCCTTTACTTTTGCCTATTCTGCTTTTTACCAGAATGATTTTTTTCCTTAGCTTTTTATCCTTCAGGGTGTGGTTTAAATGCCATGTGATTAGTAAAGCCTGTATTTTCTTGCTCCAAGTAATCTTCCTTTGTTGGGAACCTTATAGCATCAGGTAGATCACTTATATAAGAGACTCTGACCTGTTTGAGGACTAGACAGGGACTAGACTATGTCATTCATATTTAAATACCCTATCATGACTCAATATGTTTGAGTTGGCAAACCTAATAAATCTGTTGAAATGAGTAGTTTGGTACAGTTCTCTATTAGTTTCGAAGCTTCCACTCTATAATGTATCTTATATAATGTATTATGATGCCCTTTAGTATCTTGAATTAAGACAAATATAAAATGCCTGCCTATACATTTTAGAATCATGAACATAACATACAAGAATTTTACAAAGGTACAAATAAGCAAAAGGAAAACTATTGATAAAATATTATCTCAATAGATAAATTCTTGATGAGACTATTCGGGTGCTTGCACTTATATTTCAGTGTGACAGCTACCACAATAGACTTAAATGCTATAACCAGCATATTCTTTGTACACTTTTTCAAAATTATGCGTGACTCTTAGTAAAGATACAAAAAAAAACAAATCTTTTCATTCCCATGCATTCCAGGAAACTTTAACCATGCAAAACAAATGAGAAATTATAACCATGTATATTTTACCTCTGTGACAGCCAGATTTCAAATTTTTTCATAAGGTCTTCATATGTTACCAACACTATTTGAAATATACGGGTGAGGGGACAGTTTTTCATTGTGTTTGTTGTATAGCATGAAATCTGCCTCTAGTCCATATCTGCTAAATAACAATAGCACTTTTGTTCACCAATGTGTTTTCAAAATGCTTCCTAGAGGAGGAACTACTGTTTAAAAACATTGCTTTGTAAGATAAATAAAGACTTCTTAACTTTATATAACAAAATCATTTGGACTAGTGTTTTTGCCATAACTAAACATTGGAACATTGGTCAGACCAATCAGCTTCTATTTTGTGATTGAAATAGAGAACAGTTTATTTTACAGGGATCATTAGTGAGGTTTTATTTTTTGAAAGTGGTTCACATGAACTTTTCACCTTGATTCTTGAAAATCAGTGCCTTGTTTATAACATGCATATTATAGTATCACAAACAGCATTTGATTTTTGAAAACTATAACTATATAAAATAGAAAAGCATAAATGTGTTGTATGTCTCTATACACGTAAAATGAATTTGAAGGTGTATTTAGGCCCCATATCATTTATATTTGGTAATATGTACATGTATTTGAATTTTAAATATGTCTGGAATAGAAATTAATTTCAAACAATTAAGACTTGTAATATAAGGAAGTAACTAGCTACTTGTAACTAGCCACTTTTCTCATTTTGCCTGACATTAAGAATGTGCTTTTTGATACAAGATTTTGGCCTCTTTGAGATGTCCTTGGGACTAGAGAAGTTTTTTAATACTTTGAACTGCAAAAGATTTCACTAATGCCTGTAAAAGTAAATTAAAATATTTTAAAGGGACAGTCACTGTGATTTGCCTAAAAGTGAACCCAGATACATTTTAGAATTGCTTTTAAGTTACTCTTGAAAGCATATAACCCAAAGTTGATTATAGTGTGTTCTGTTGCAACATGGGTTTCTTTAATGTGAGTTAGCCCACATGCACTTGGTAAATAGGAAAATGATGTCAGTACAACATGGAAGTAGGATTGGTTCACAGACAACGTTCTCTATAGTGATAAGATATGAACTGAAATAGGTCTAGATAGGCCGTTCAATTGAAGAAAAAGGTTTGGTGTAATCTGTGAAGATCTTATGAAAAATCTGAAGAAATCATTTATTGCAAGAACTAGCTAGTTCAGTGGCTTCTCGAACCACTACACTTTGCACTGTGTTAAACAGTTTCAGAAATCTCAAAACCATTTACACCTGTACTTATAAAGAAAGATGTCAAAAAGAAAAAACCCTTCCCTGCAAATTATTTTTAATTTTGTTGAAGCTGGTCTTAAAGGAAAACATCATTAAAAGTTTATACTGAACAAGAGAAAGTACAGAAATATAAGACTCCAAAGAGTAGAACAACTGATCATTGGTGTAAATATTAGTGGAGATTTAATTTTTTTTAAATTGATGTTTTTGTTAGAGCTTACAAAAATAACAGGTTTGAGTAGTCTGTGCCCAGTCAGTCTTATTTTTGCCAATAGCCCAGTTATTTTTAGTGGGTGAGTTTTTTCAGAATGTCTTTTTTTTTTTTTTTTTTTGAGGAACACCCATGCAGATGATATAGAAACTCCTGAACCAGACACACCCACACCCATTCACCCACCTGTCCGTGGGCTATAATTTACTAAATGGACTCATTCTCGTGGTGCTTAAAAGAGTTTGTCATGAATTTTACTGCACTGCTTTTGCATATCTGATTTATAGTGGATACATATTTTACTGGATCTTAAATAGATTATACTTTTTAATAAAAATTAATGTTTATCATTAAGGTTTGGTAAATGAGGGGTTTGGTAAAATGAACTAAAAGGAGCCAAATGAACCAAATCATGGTTCATTTAGTGCTCCAAATCATTTATATTTGGTAATATGTACATGTATTTGAATTTTGAGCATGTCTGGAATAGAAATTTAGTGCTGAATACTGTGAAGGTTCACTTAGTACTGAATACTATGATATTCTAACTGCCTATTCTAGATTGGGCATTATTTTGTGGAGATTTACCTTTAAAGTATTTTGAGCATTAATTTATAAATGGGTATAAGAAAATAGAACCTCACTTTGGGAGGCATCAAATTATTACTTTAAGGTATCATCTGGTTGCCTTCGCATCTTGTGGTAAGCTGAGGGTTGGAAAACTGTGACCCATGAGCCAAATCCAGCAGACTGTTTGTTGTTATAAATAAAAATTGGATTGGCATATAACCTTGCCCATTTATTTGTGTATAGTCTATATCTTTTTTTTTTTTTTTTGACACATAGCCTACAAAGTTG
This sequence comes from Anoura caudifer, assembly GCA_004027475.1. Taxonomy (NCBI): domain Eukaryota; kingdom Metazoa; phylum Chordata; class Mammalia; order Chiroptera; family Phyllostomidae; genus Anoura; species Anoura caudifer. The sequence continues at coordinate 53,388 of PVKU01003412.1, read as the reverse complement.
AAAGTATTTACTACCCTTTACAAAAAATGTATTAAGACTGTGCTAAACAATAGGCAGGACAGTAATGAGCAGTATTTTAGGATGTTGTAAAATATATTTTAACCAGTCCTCAGAATATCACACTTAAAGTAATTTTAGAAAAGGTAGAATCAGATCGCTGTGGGCATAATTGAGTTTTAGCCACTTCTGTAAGCCTCAGTTTCTAAGATGTTTGGATATTGTTTCCTTTTTTTGGTATTCTGACACTGTTTATCTGCTGTATTCTTTAGTTCATTGAAGGTGTTAGAACATGAAAAAAGCAAAAGGAGATTTCAGTGGATATAAAGTTAGATGTATTTTATTTGGGTTAACTCAGCTTACTTGTGTTAAAGGAGGGGGGGACTGCTACCTCTACAGTGGAATGAATTTAGGTTGATGCTTGTTAGTTTCTGTTGACAAAAACAATACTGCTACTATTTTGAGATTTCCTAGGGATATATTGTGACTTTTCAATGTATTTTTATTATTTTTTAAAGATTTTATTTATTTTTAGTGAGTGGGCAAAGGAGTGAGGAAGAGGAGAGAAACATCAGTGTGTGGTTGCCTCTCATTGTGCCTCCCACTGGGGACCTGGTCCACAACCCAGGCGTGTGCCCTGATCAGGATTCGAACCGGCAACCCTTTGGCTTGCAGGCCGGCACTCAATCCACTAAGCCACACCAACCAGGGCAATATGTTGCAATTTATTTAAGCATTGGCATTTGAATGTTTAACTGTCTGAACATTATTACACAGTTTGTCTAGCTTTGGGTAAAGCTTTTTAAAATAATGATTTTAGAATTATAAAAATAGTCAAGGAATATTTTAAACTTTATAATTGAAGTACAGATTATGATTCAATTAAATTCATCCATAACAAACTTTATGAAAAGAAAAATGTGAAAAACCCACCCTGGCTGGTGTGGCTCAGTGGATTGAGTACTGGCCTGCGAACTGAAAGGTCACCAGTTGGATTCCCAGTCAGGGTGCACATGGCTGGGTCCCAGCAGGCCATGTCCGAGTTTGGAGGGGTGGGGCATGTGAGAGGTAACCCATTGGTGTCTCTTTTTTCTTTCTTCCTTCCTTCCTTGCCCACCCCCAATAAATAAAGTCTTTTAAAAAATGTAAAAAGAATGTGAAGAACCTGAATGACATAATTTATAAGTATTGTTCTCATAGATCTTATGTTGTATACTCTGAAAATGGAACATTATACCTTCTTTTAAAAAATAACTATAGTTCTGGCTGGTGTGGCTCAGTGGATTGAGCGCTGGCCTGGGAACCAAAGGGTCACCAGTTCAAATTCCAGTCAGGGCTCGTTCCTGGGTTGCAGACCAGGTCCCTCCCTGGTTGGAAGCTAGTGAAAGGCAACCAGTTGATGTATCTCTCACTCATCAGTGTTTCTCTCCCTCTCTTTCTCCCTCCCTTCCCATTTCTCTAAAAATAAATAAATAAAATTTTTTAAAAAATAAAAAATAACTATGAAATGATTTGAAAATTTTCTTGATCTCATTTCTTTAAAAAAGAAGTAGAACTCTCAGGTATTTACTAGAAATGTAATAAAAACAAAAGCAATTTCTAGAAATTAAATCTGTCTAATAAACTCATTGGACAAAGCAAAATCTCAGTTTGCAGTGGAATAACATCTAGGAAAAGTAAAAACTAAATCATGATGTATAAAAGTTTTACAAGGTTCAGTTTGGTTACCCCCAGAGAAAATACATACCTTGAAAAAAATACATATATTCATTACTTATGTGAAGACTAAGACACTTGAAAGACTAACCTAGAGTTTTTTAGTAGTTGATATGTTACTCTTCTGTCATAGATTATAATCTTAAAAATGGAAATGATCTTAATGGATCTAAGAAATATTTCCTCTTATTGAAAAGCTAATTTCAGATCTCCTTCCAAAAATCCAATATAGAGTTCTTCTGGAAAAATTGAAGAAAAAATAAAGAAACTGAGATGAGAAACCTTAGATCTAAATCTTTTTGAAGAAATGGTGAAAATTGTATGATATGTTAAGAACTGTATTGCATCTTTACAGACTCGATTAGAATTTTAATTAGTCAGTCAGTGACTTATTTAGTTACTTTGAGTTCTGTTCAGAATGAAAGCCTGCCTTAAAAACAGTTTTTTAACAAGGTAAACAGCTTTGGTACTAATGAAACTTTTTAATTCTTATTAGAATATGCTCTTTGTTATTTATATGATTTACATGGGCGTTGGCTGTGAATTACATAAATTGCACCTGTTATATTAATATCTCACCTCTGTAACACCAGCTTTTCTGAGTATATATTAATGCATACTTCGTTTGCTTTTATGAATCTCATATAACTATTGCCATGGGTCAAAAAAATCTAACCACTTGAAAACTCTTTGTATCCTTTAAACTTGCTCCTGGCACAGTGCTGACGCAAGGATTTGATGTATTATAAATGCAGGGTGGGGCAAAAGTAGGTTTATAGTTCATATGGAAAAATAAGGCAATAATTAATAAATAATATAAGAATAAATTGTGTTTCTTGTACTCAAAACTGTAAACCTTCTTTTGCCCCATCCTGGATAACCCAGCCATGTGTCAATGATGGAATCTTTTGTGTTTGGAATATTTTGTTGTAAATTTTTATTTCTTTTTAGGACTTGGTTTTGGGTGTACTTTCTATTGATTAGTGCTTTAAATTCTTAGCAACCATCACTATTGATTTCATGTAAGTTTATTTACTCTTTAGTGCTTCTAATGATTTTCTTTGTAAAATCAGCTTGAGAATTGATTTCACCTATTTCTGCATTTACTGTTCTAACCTGAATTATTATGTACAAATTGGGCACCAGTGTCATTGTAGGGATCACAGGTTACCCGTTCTATAAACTTTTTAAGCTATTGTAGCCACATTGTGTATTAAAAGTAGTGTTTAGATCTAAAATTTGGATTTTTTTTGAAGAAATTAATCTTATTTGAATGTCTGTGGTAAAGTTGCTCAAAAGTTTATTATTACTTAAGCAACTATAATATTGCTATGCAGTTGTGACAACTGGTAATAAAAAATCTTAATGCTTGGGTATTCAGGGAGTTGGTTTGGAGAGGTACTTTATTTTGCCAGATTATTTAATAGAATAATAATTTAATAATAGAAATATTTGGGAAAAGGGTAGGGTCAATAGTGAAGAATTGGGAGGCTTTTTTAAAAAAAAAGAAAAATATTTCACTTTCAGTATTGTACTTGCATCTCATTTTCCTGATAGATTTTTGTTTTGATTTTCTGCTGACAGGTCACATTTAGGGCAGGCAAAACATAAGGGATATACCCCTCCTGAGAGTAGAAAATCTAATTCTAAGGCACCCAAAGTGCAGTCTAATACTACTGAACTGTCAAGGGGACACCTTTCTAAAAGGTAAATCTTCACATTGCTTATACATTTTAAGGCAGAATTATTTGCATATGAATCATTGCATAATATTAAAACTTACCGGTATCCTAAAATGTTTTGATACATGTTTACCTTATTCTGAGTGTAACTTTTGCAATAATGACTCATCAACTTTGCAGTGATGTTGATGGAATGTACCCCAGACAATGCATTTATTTTCTTGATTAGATAGTTTAAGAGGTTCCCCCTTTTCTTAAATAAATCATTACAGGCTGCTGAAATGCCATTTTGCTATTTTCATTAGTTTTTAGTTGTCGGAGCCATAGGTCAATGATTTCTTAAGACCTGATTGATAGGAGTCTTTGGAAAGGAATGTAACTGAAAATTTAATGATACTAAAATACAAAATTTTCTAACCTTTACTTTGAAAGTATATAATTTAATGTTTATTTTAAGCTTGAAGTTGTGTTTGTAAATACAGTGTCACCATTTCTAGTTTCAACTGGTTCTGAAAAAGCATTATTTTTTTTGTAATCTTAGTTCTTGTTTTGTGATTAGGAGTGTTAATGTCAGTAATCTATGGGTTAAAGAATAAGCCTGATCTTTGGGCTAAAGAATTAACCCGATCTTTTAGTAGTTTCACCATTCAAAGTCACACTCGATTTTTAAATTTTTTTAAATTTTGAACCAATCGAAAAAATGTTTATTATCAGACTTAGGGAAAGTTTTGTGCTGTTTTTTAAAGCACTTATTTCCCAAGATTTGAGAAGTTAATATTACATAACAGGTTTAATGATGGCAGGCTGATATTAACACTATTCTTATCTAACCTCTTAGAAGCTGCAGTTCATCATCTGCTGTCATAGAGGATCCAGAGAGAGCCAATACTTCAGAAAGGCAAAAAACGGGGCAGGTGCCTAAGAAAGACAATTCTCGAGGAGTGAAACGCAGTGCTAGTCCAGACTACAACAGGACCAATTCTCCTAGCTCTGCAAAAAAACCAAAAGCACTTCAGCATACTGAACCTCCCTCAGAAACAAGTAAGCCACATAGTAAGTCAAAGAAGAGACATTTAGACCAGGAGCAACAGCTGAAATCTGCACAATCGCCATCAACAAGCAAGGCTCATACCAGAAAGAGTGGGGCCACTGGTAGTTCACGGAGTCAGAAAAGAAAGAGGACAGAGAGTTCTTGTATAAAGAGTGGTTCTGTGTCTGAGTCAACTGGTGCCGAAGAGAGAACTGCAAAACCTACCAAGCTGGCTTCAAAATCAGCCGCCTCAGCCAAAGCTGGGTGTAGCACCATCACTGATTCTTCTTCTGCTGCCTCTACTTCCTCCTCATCCTCTGCTGTAGCCTCGGCCTCCTCTACTGTACCACCAGGTGCCAGGGTAAAACAAGGAAAAGACCAGAACAAGGCCAGGCGTTCCCGCTCAGCATCCAGTCCCAGTCCCAGAAGAAGTAGCAGGGAAAAGGAACAGAGTAAAACTGGTGGCTCTTCAAAATTTGATTGGGCTGCTCGTTTCAGCCCTAAAGTTAGCCTTCCTAAAACAAAACTGTCTCTTCCAGGGTCTTCTAAGTCAGAGACATCAAAACCTGGACCTTCTGGATTACAGGCCAAATTAGCAAGTAAGTTCACAGAAAGATCCTCTTTTTTTTTAATTAAGAAAACTTTTCCGTTTGTCAAAGTGATCATGCTTTTAAGATGTCAGGGATTTTGTTTTTTTAAGTCTGAGGAAGTCTTAGAAGGTGGATTACTAAACTTTTATTATAAAACATTACATAATACTTAATACCACATTTAGTTTTATGGAGACAAGTAAGGAATGCTGACTTCTTAGTAATAAACCATCACATTTTGGTATCTGTATCTTTCTTTATCTTTGCAGCATCTGCTACTTATTGCCTAATAATCAGGGTGGGGCATCAAACTGGATTTTCTTCTGTAACCAAATAAAAAAGTATTTTAATTATGACCTGCTCTTGACCAGGATTAGAGATCAAATGTAGGGTTTTGTTGCTGTTCTTGTTTTATTGTTATATATTCTTCATGTTCGAAAATACTCAGTTTTAGAATAAATGTACTCATTTATTTAAACCTTACTCACATGTGTTACAATATTTTATGGCCTTTAAGGAGTGTAATCCAAAGATAAGTACACTACTTACGTTTCATGCACTGAGGCTCTGGGTCCTAGGTAAGTGGGAAAGAATATTGCCCTCTTGAAGCTTATAGTGGAGTAGAAAGAGCTAATTTTTGAGAATTATATTCAAGTAGAGACCAAACTATATGGGAGAAAGGGATCTTGACATACCCAGTTTGCCTCTCTTTTTTTCCAAAAGTCTTCTTTAGGAAGCTGGTGTTCATTTCAGTAGACATGTTGATGAACCTTTTCAGCTATGCAGTTGCTAAATGGTAAAGTGTTTTTTTTCTCTTTTTACTATTTTGATAAATCTGAAAAGAACAAATACAGAGAATTACAGTGCTTATCTACAATTTTTAAGCACTGAATTTTTATACTATTTAATCAGAAGCTGGATTTTAACCATCTTTTTTCCTTTTGAGCCCTCATAAAACATTTCACATCTGCATTTTGATAGGGTTAGAACTTTTTCTTGGTTATTAGATTTTATATAGTGTCTAATAGTACTCTTCTCAAAGTTTAGATAACGTTGAATTAGCCTAGCCTAGTATTGAAGTAGAGCTAAATGTTAGCTGTTTAGTTTAACCCTGCTATCTATAACTACTTTCAGTTGATTCATTATTAGCTAACTTTTACACTAAATAAAATTTTATGTTTCTTAGGGCTGTTGGGAAAGGTAACATCTTTTATTCTCAGGTTGTAGAATTTTGTTCTGTTTGGTATTTTAAATATGTAGTGCAACTGTTTAAAACCTTTTGAATTTGAAGGTACAGCCATTGGATTTTAAGATCAAGATTGGTATCTTCAAGTGAAAAGGTAATAAAAAGGCTGGGTCAAAAAGGGAGAGCAACTGTCCATTGGGCCTGCCAAGGTTTTTCATTTGACAATTACCGTTATCTGTCTTTGCTTCTATACCTCTTCCCCCTCTGCTTTAAAGTGAAGTAGAAGCATGTGTGCATCTGTGTCCTTTAATGTGTCACCATTGTGGTAGCTCTATGATCTCCGTAGTCAGTGGGCCAGGTTGAGTTTGCAACATGTTTCATGGGATTCACTTCTCGCCTTTCTGCCTTCCAGTCTTCCTTACTTGAAGAGCTCATCCTTTTCAACCATTTCTAGAAAGGTCCAGGCCCAGGTGAGAGAGCAGATTACTCTTGGGTGTCTTGTCCTCACTCTTCTCACAGATCAGTTTTCTTTTGTTAGAAAGAACTCTCTTTTAACATGATTTTTTATTTGAATGTTTTAAAAGATTTTATTTATATGTTTTTAGAGAGAAGGGAAAGGAGTGAGAAAGAGAGGGAGAGAAACATCAATATATGGTTGCCTCTCACGTGCCCCCTACTGGGGACCTGACCCACAACCTAGGCACATGCCCTGACTGGGAATCAGAACAAGCGACCCTTTGGTTCACAGGCCCACGCTCAATGCAGTGAACTACACCAGCCAGAGCTTTTAACATGATTTTTTAAAGGAAGCTCAAACTTAACCAGTGGCCAATCAGTGGGATTTCCTTGGTTGTGCTCTCAATTAGGAACACTGAAGAGTTTTGATTCTGTGCCATAATAAAACCAGTCTAGATAGTGTGTTAGAAAAGTCACTGTACACATGGTCACAAACTGACTTAGCAGTTTGAAAATCTCTCTGTTCTGTGGTCACTAGTAAAGCTTTTACATTTTCACTGCCACTGTCCTAGTTCTAAGCTCTAATTATAGCATAAGCTGTTGAAATAAGAGAAGGGAACTAGTATTTGTTTAGCATATAATAAGTGCCAGGTATTTTATATGTGGTCATGATTAATTTTAAAAAATAGTGCTTGGTGATAGTTATTATAAAATTTAGGCCCATGTTACATCTTGTAAGTGGCAGCATTAGACTTGACCGTGGAAGAATGTATGACTTTGAAGCTGTTACTTTCTTCGCTGTGCTACTTTGCTGTACCCGTGTTAATTCTCTGTGTTTTACTGTTGCAACATCTTTGGATCATTAAGATGTTAAGTTCCTAGAGGAGACAAGATTTTATCTAATTTTTCTTTACTTGTATTGATTTTATTTTAGATGAATACTGTATGAACCAAGGATTTATTATCATCCCTTTCACTATATGTTCACTTGTTTTCAAATAAGTGAAAAACATTCCTAAACAAATAGCAGTAAATATTCATTGTGTTTACAAGTGCCTGACAACTGGTAAATACTGTACATGAATCATCTCATTTACTCCTTATCAACCGTATATGGCAGTTACTGTTATTCCTATCGAACAGGTAAGGAAAGTCAGGGTCACTGGTCAAGTTTCCTATCCAAGGCCACAGAACTAAGAAGGGATAGAGCCAAGAATTAAACCTAAATATCTGAACAGGACTCAGAGGATTGAGTAGATTGGATGAGCTAAATCTAGGAAGGTTTTCTGAAGTCAGGAGGGTCAGGTGAATTTTAGGCATGATTAAACATGTCACTTCAGGGAAGTTCATGTAATGAGGTACTACTGCAAGAGAATTGGCAGTCTTTGGTAATTTAAGAATATAGGGGCAAAGTGAGGTATCTTAGGGGAATAAATCTCTAGGTTTCAAGTAATGGTATTTTAGGGAGAGAAAGCTCTTAATATAGAGCTAAAAATTCTGAAATGAAACCCTAGTTCTGCTATTTTATCACCTAGTGACTGTGGGAAAATTTGTAACCCTTTCATTGAAAAATTGGCACAATAGCTATTTGAAGAATAAATAAATCTGTGAGGAGACTTAGCATAGTGCTTAGTACATAAGTTGCATCACTAAATTTAGGGTGCACAGTGGAATTTCAGTATCTTAAGAGAAAACATTCAGAGCAGTGTTGTGAGAATAAAGGATTTTTAAATGCTAGCCATTTATCAGTTGAAAAATGTCTATCCTTACATTTGGAAGATCCTGATTTGAAGTTCTGTTATCTCATAGTTTTGCGAGGTTGGGCAAATCATTGGCAGCCTAATCCCTAATCGTATTTATGAAGTGATAATACTTATTCTTGTGAAGCATATATAAAAGAATGTATGTGAAAACAGTTTTGTAAAATTAAAGCACCATATAAACATACAATGATGCATTGAGAGTTGTTGCTATGTATTGGAAGGGCTTTTGTATGCATCAGAATTTTTTTTAAACATTAACCTAGGGATCAGAATTTAGATTCAGTGGTTAGAAGTTGAGAGACAGTTTTCTGATTAGTATATCTCAGGAAAACAAAATCTGTAAATTATCTAAAAAGTGGAATGGATTTATACTTTGTGATACAGAAAGCAATCCAAATTGGGTGGATTGTTTTCTTCAACTTTTAAGAATTTGTGAACATAATAGAATATGAGTGTTTCCCCACATAAAGGCTCATTCTAAAATATGATTGGTTAGTAAAGCTTCATGGTAAAGCAGACTTTTTATAAATGATAGGAATAAAGTACTTACAAGATGCTTTGTGAAACTCATTTCTCCATGATCAAATAACCATTCATGGAGATTCAGATTATGCATTAGCATAGGAAAGCTGTGAAATCTTATAGCAACTTCTGCTTAACTCAGTATTTTATAAATTTGATTGCGTGTATTACCTTGGAAGATAGCAGTGGTCTGTGGAACACACTTTGGGAAATGATATAACACTTTCAGTCAGGACACTTGAGTAGGAAGACCCTTCCCCATGTGCTGTTTTGGCAACATTAGTAGGCTGGTGAACCCTCTCCTGAGGAGGAGCTAGGGCTGGCAGGAGAACTAGTGAAACAGCAACTTTTGTGATAACGCTTCCCGAAGCCTGTTCTTGCCAACTGCAGCTGATCAAAATAACTTTGGGACAAAGGTCATCCTATATCAATCAGTAGTAGTCTTGAGGTAATAGCCCAGAAAGGATAGTGTTATGTGACAATTTTTTATAGGCATTAGGAAATTATTCTTCGTATGTGTTGTTTAACCTGACCAAACAGACATTCTTAAAAATTTACATAATGTAAATGTAAAACCAGTGGGGCAATGTAATGCGACAGATGATTTTTAGAAATGGTTTATAATGTTTTAAATATGATATTTAAAAAATATTTCCTTAATTCACCTGGCTTCAAAATGTTTTGCTAATCTATTTTCTTTTTAAATAAAGCTGATTTTGAAATAATTTGACTTTCAAAGTGTGTATGTCTGAATAGTAGTAGAAAGTGATGGATGGCACAGAAATACAAGAAACAGTTTGTGATCACAATTTGGGTTATTATGCAGGGGTTTTTCTAGCAGAAAAATTTTAAAAGTATTATATTTCCAATCTGATGTGTCTATTTGTAGATCCAGTTTTCTCTTCATTATTTAAAGTGGATATCGTGGATAAAGTGGATATTAATAACCTAGCCAGGAGTAGTTACCACTTTTTTCCCAGCTTGTGTTTCAAACTCTTCTGGTGACTTGCATGTAGCCTGAGGCCATTATTAGAATTGGACAAGAACCAGGCAGGTGCCAAAATCTGGGAAGGTAATTTCTGCTTGGGTTAGGACTCTTTTTCTGTCAGTCTGAGACATGGTGCTTTGCACCTCTAGCATGGGGGTTGGAAATAAAAATGAGTTGAGCAAGAGAAAAGAATTTAAAAGTTGAACTCTTGGTTTCACCTAGTTAGTTGGGACTGGCTTATAGGGTTATCTCTACTGAGTTTACAAAGTTGAATTATCTTTTAGTGTCCTGAGGTGTTGGGTGAGAAGCTTAAAGGGATAGGGTTGGGTATTAAATGTTTTCTGTATTATAAGGCAGCTATTAACATCACTGCAACTGCTTTGAAAAGTTACCAACAATTCCTAAGATGTATATTAAAATTTAAAAAATGGGTTGCCAGTTTTTTTAAAAGGTTAATATGTATGCCAGGTTAGAATAAGAATTTAGAAAAAGGACGTTTTACTAAACTTGCATGTAAATTAGTAAAAACTGAGTTTCTGTATTCTGTAATATTTTTCACAATTTTGATTATAAAATGTTTGTTATTTAAAAAAAGAATAATCCAGACATACCAAAATGTACAAAGAAGAAAAATGCAAAATCACCCAATTAGATCACTGAGGACTACTTTTCTCTTTGTGTGTATATCCTGATAAGTTTTTTCTTTATCAATGCTTAAATGCAGTTTAAAGTGTTATTTCAAATTTATTTTTAAAACAGCCTTCCTGTCACATTGCCCTTCCCTATAGCTGATTATTTTGGTATTTATTTTAGTGACTTTAAATTATGTACTCAGATGTGTACTTGTTGATTATTGCACTCTTGCTGTTGAGCATTATTACATGTGTTTTTAAAGAAGATTTACACTGCCTTTTTGGCCACCAAATGCATACTATACAAACTTCTGATTTTCCCAGTTATAATTCATGGTCAGTATTTGAATGGTTACATAAATGCTATTTGCAGAGCCACATAGGAACTTTTCTTTCATACACATTTTTTCCCCTGAAATTAATAATTATTTTTTGTTGTCGTTGTCCTTTTTTGGGAACCTAGTACTCAACTCCAGACTCTGCTGCTAACTGTCTGCATCTTTTTTTGAAGCTGTCTACATACATTTGTTTCATTTTCCTGAAAAAAAGAGGCCTCTGGATGTCGGTTCTTTTATGCCTGGTTTTCTTCAGTCATTCCTGTTTACAGAATCCACATCATTTTTCTGTCATGGAATATTATCTTCCTACTTGCTTTCTAAAAAGAAATGCCTTTGAGAATTTAAAAAGCTTTTGACTATTTTCAGATTTTTAAATGTTTGAACATAAATAACGTTGCTGCTTGTTTGACCAATTGAATATAGAGTTCTGGGTCATAAATTTTATTCAGAACTTGGAAAAATTACATTATCTTTTAGGTTTCGATAACTACAGACATTCTGATTTCTAATGTGCTGTATATGTAACTCGTTTTTCTGGATGCTTGGAGATCTTTACCTCCATTACTTAGAAATGTCACAATTTGGTCATAACTGTGGGCTTGTTTTCATTCCTTGTTAGGGTGACCCAGGAGTCCTGGTTTCCCTTGGGTCTTAGAATATTCCCCAAGACTCAGGACTTTCAGCCTTAAAACTACAATAGTCTATTGTAATTTTTGGTGATCGTTCTCTTGAGAAGTTCTGATCTTAACTTTCAATACATATTTATTGATTATGCTATTATAGTTGTCCCATTTCTCCCCTTCATTCCCCTCCACCATGCATACCTCCTCCTACCCACATTCCCCCCCTTTAGTTCATGTCCATGTGTCATAAGTTCTTTAGTTTCTACTTTTCCCACACTATTCTTGCCCTCCCCCTGTCTATTTTCTACCTACTGTCTATGCTTCTCTCTGTACCTTTTCCCCCTTCTCTCCTCCTCCCACTCCCCTGTTGCTAACCCTCCATGTGATCTCCATTTCTGTGTTTCTGCTCCTGTTCTAGTTCTTTGCTTAGTTTGCTGTCTTTTTACTGTTCATATTTTTAATCTTTTTCTTAGATAAGTCACTTTAATATTTCGTATAATAAGGGCTTGGTGATGATGAACTCCTTTAACTCGCCCTTATCTGAGAAGTGCTTTATCTTCCCTTCCATTCTAAATGACAGCTTTGCTGGATAGAGCAGTCTTGGATGTAGGTCCTTGACTTTCATGACTTGGAATACTTCTTTCCAGCCCCTTCTTGCCTGGAAGGTCTCTTTTAAGAAATCAGCAGCTGACAGTCTGATGGGAACTCCTTTGTAGATGACTGTCCCCTTATCTCTAGCTGCTTCTAAATTCTCTCCATCATTTGAATCTTGGCTAATGTAATTCTGATGTGCCTTGGTGTGTTCCTCCTTGGGTTCACCTTTGGGACTCTCTGACGTTCCTGGACTTCCTGGAAGTCTACTTCCTTTGCCAAATTGGGAAAGTTCTCCTTTATTATTTGTTCAAATAAGTTTTCCACTTGTTGCTCTTCCTCTTCCCCTTCTGATACCCCTCTAATTCAGATACTGGGACGTTTAAAGATGTCCTTGAGGTTCCTAAGCCTCTCCTCATTTTTTTGAATTCTTGTTTCTTCATTCTTTTCTGTTTGGTTGTTTCTTCCTTCTGATCCCCACTCCATTGATTTGAGTCCCAGTTTTTCCTCCCATCTTTATTGGTTCCCTGTGCATTTTCCTTCACTTCATTTATTTTAGCCTTCATTTGTTCATCTAATTTGTGACCAAAATCAACCAGTTCTGTGAGTATCTTGATCACCAGGGCTTTGAACTGTGCATCTGATTGGTTGGCTATCTCTTTGTCACTTAAAAGTATTGGCTTTGGTGGCTTGATTTGTTCTTTCGTTTGAGCCATTTTTGGGGGGGGTGGTGTCCGGTCACACCTGTTATGTATGAGGGGCGGAGCCTTAAGTGTTCACCAGGGCAGGGCAACTCAGTTGCAGTGTTGTGTTGCTGTATTTGGGGGCGGGATCAGAGAGGGAATAATGGCGCTTGCTTTGCTCTCTCTTGGATTTCGGTCCCCTCTGTGAGGGTGGAAGTCTCTCCTGGCACTTCCACCCCCACAGTTGTTTTCAATCGGTGCTTTTAGGCTTTATTTCCTGGCACTGGGGCCCTGGGTTGTGCATTCTGTCTCGCTGCCCATTTTTGCCTGGTTTATCTGCACATGACTATGTGACCGCAGTCAGCGGCCTTGTGCACCTCGCTGGGTCTGCTCATTGCCTTCCCATGCCCAGTAACTGCCGCCTGTGCACCTGGGGTGTGCCAGCCACCGCCTGCATGTCTAGGACTACTAGCCACTGCTTTTTCCTGCTGCGGTCCCTCTCTGCTGGCCACCGACTCCACCCCTCTTTCCGGTCTGGGTGAATTGTTGTTGGACTTCCGTACAATTCAATTTTCTCTCTGTTCTGGTTGGTTTTTTTTTTTTGGTTCTAAATTTTTGTTCTTAATTTTGGTTGTGAGAGGAGGCAGTGTGTCCACCTATGCCTCCATCTTGGCTGGAAGTCTGTGATCTTTTTATTGTTTTCCTTTCTCTACTTCCTGGTAGGAATCTTCATGTTTGCTATTTGTTTTTATTTTCAAGAGGTTAATTTGTTTTCATTATCTTTCTTGTAATGGATGCATTTCTTTTCTTTTCTTTCTTTCTTTCTTTTTTTTTTTTTTTTTTTTTTTTTTTTTTTTTTTTTTTTTTTTTTTTTTTTTTTTTTGAAGACATTATGAGAGTTTTTCTTTGTTATACAGTCCTGTGTAGGCTGTGTGTGTGTGTGTGTTTGGGATAGGTTAGGTTTGTTTTGGTTTTGGCCTTCACACTAAGAATTTTTCTCAGATTCTTGTCATTTCTGGTTGTTTCCTCAGACTCAGTGTAGGGGCACCAAAAATCTAATTTGTAAGCTCTGAGCATGTAGATGACATTTGACTGAGACTCATTATTTACTGAACTGGTTGGGTTATTCGTTACGATATCTGTCATTATTTTTAGGTTTCTTTTCTTGCCACAGGGTAGATTCTTTCAGGCTCCTGCCTGGAGATGAAGGCCTAACTGCTTGAGCTCTGGGGGCTGAGTCAGAAGAGAGACCACGGAGGGGGCCAGGTGTCATTTATTGTGTTGTTTGCACTTCTCCCCACCCCTCATTGGTGGTATGGTGTACCTGTTTTTTTATGTGTACTTTGATAATTTATTTTATACTTTCTAAAGAGTAAAGGTCTTGTACTTGACTCCCTCAGGAGAGGGACAGTTACATAGCTAGGCAAGTGGGGGCGGGGGGGATCTGGGGTCTGACTGCTTCGTGAACAGCCTTTCAGGCCAGCCCTCAGTTTTAACTTAGAAGTCTGTCCAGAGGTACCTGGTACCATCAATTCCTGAATCTTTGTGAGATTGTGAGTATCATTCTAATTGGTTGTTTATCTCAGTTTTCCACCTTCAGTTTTCCGGATTTCCCAGAGCAGTTAGCAGTGGAATTCCTGTTTTTCATCTTCTAAAATTGCATTGTGGTATTAGTCTCTTCCATTCTTCCCATCCTGGTAGATTTATGCTTCAGATTCTTGTTTTAATGCTGTTTAGTGGAGATCCATGAGAGTTCAGAAGTGAATGCTTATGTTCAGTCTTCTATCTTTACCCAGAAGGCAGACACTTTTCTATGTATATCCAGCTACTATTTGAAAAGTAGGAGCTTGTTCTGTGTGACAGTAGGCATTGGTTTTTGTGGGTCTGTTAAAAGACAGGCCCTATACTAGGTACTTACATTAAATTTCATGTTCACAGTGACAGAATGAGGTGGTATCTATGTTTTAGATAGGAAGAAATCAAAGTACTTTTTATCTGCCTAAACTCTCTATTAATAGGTGTTTTTCCTTTAAAAAAACAACTATGAATTCTATCAGTTTTAATGGTTATATATGGATATACCTTAATTTATCCCATTCCCTACTAATGGGCATTTATATTCTAAATTTTTTAATTGACAATAGCTTTGTAATTTACATCATCATCACTTCCTGTTAGGTCACTCATGTTTGTTTTAAATATTTTTGTCTATTTTAAATTGCCCCTAGAAATACATGAATTTACGTTCCCACTAGCAGCATAAAAATGCCAATTTATTCACATTCTCATTAACTAACACTGTTCCTCCAGTTTTTATTATCATACTGATGTTTATTGAACCATTCCTTATTATTGGAGATTCAGCTCTTTTCTAATTTCTCATTATCAAAAATAACAATGCTTAGGTGAATGTCTCAACAAATTTCTAATGTTTTAAATTCATATTGCCAACTCAGTGTGTGAAATTGTTGTGCACTGACTAGGAAATATGAATTTGGGGTTTAGCTCACTGTCACCTGCAAAACTTTTATTGCTACTGAGTAATTTTAAAATAAACATCTCTAAACTCTTTTTATATGATAGATTACTTTTTATTTTATGAATTTATTTTAGCAAAGTAGCTGTTAATAAAGATGTCTAAACTTGAAAATAGACACACAATAATACCAAGGGTACATCACGTTCTCATGATTATGTGCTGGCCGAAGGAATCAAGAGCTAGTTACTAAGAATATACGTATTGTTAGTTGATTATCCTTGTTAGGTCCAATTTTTCCAGTAGCCAGATTACTCTATTAAATGATTGTAAATTGAACTCCTCATGCATGGTAATCATCATGTTATTTGGTGCTCTTTTCCTTCATTTTATGAGGAAAAAAGCAGTGTTTTGAAAACTCTTTGAAATAGATTTGACATGTAAATAAATAGATAATGTAATTAATTGTTAGTACTTTTTAATTTATAAAAATTGAGAAAGCTCAGTCACAATCATTCTTGACATCTGTATATGTAATTGAATTTTAGCGATTTTTCTGGATATTAACACTTGTTTAAGGTATTGGTTTGTGTACCTTATTCATATTGGTTTTTCTACTCCATTTATTGTCTGTAGGAATATGACAAAAAGGTGAAAATTAAGATACCTAATATTCTAGAAAAATTAGTACTGAAACTTTTATCAATAAGATATTGTATAGCTCAGGTATTTGCTTTTTCTTTCTAAAACATAAAGGGATTTTTGTTTTGGAGAAGTTTTTGTTTTGTTTAATTTTGGACTGATTTTTAAAATTTAGGTGAGTGCTTAGACTACTCTTTTTCTCCTCAAAGTCCAGGTCATTAAACATTTTTTGTAAAGGGCCATGTAGTAAATACTAGTCTTTACTAACCACATACAGTCTTTGTCATGTCTTCTTTCATTATAACTCACTAAAAATGTAGAAACCATTTTTAGTTTGTGAGCTGTACAAAACAGCTGGATTTGGTCTGTAGTATAGTTTGTTGACACCTACTCTAGAATAAAAATTTTAATAATGACTTATAGTCAGAAGATGTGGGTTTATGTGATGGATAGTTAGTCAAAATTAAATGGAAGTCAGTTCACATGACTGGTAAAGCCAAGAGACTCAGGCTTGGCTGGATCCAGTAGCTCAAATGAAGATGGCCCTATTTGTCCCAAGCCCTGTGATTTAATGATCTCATTTCCACATCCCACAAAGAAAATATTAGCCTGTAAGAAGGTTGCTTGTATCTCCTTGAGTCAGATGCCTACCTTTCCATGAATGAATCACTGGTGCAGGGGAGAGGGGATGGTGGTTGTAGAATTGTGATTGAAGATGATTGAAATAGTTTGGCCAGTTGGAGTATCATGTGTAGTAGGAGTGTACTGTGAGTGACAGTTTCATCAGTATGGTGGGGAAAGGGTAAGAGATAATCTCCTTAGAGAATTAAAGAAAAAGAGGCAGGGTGCTCAGAAAAAGTGTTGCAGGGCATAATGCAGCAGGTGTCTACGTGGTCATTTTTTTAATGTTACTTTAAGTGTGTAAGTTGGAGAATAAAAACATTCATGTATTTGAATGATGTCATTATTCACTGAGCAAAGGGGTTAGGTTGATTTTTTTCCCCCCACTTCTGCTTGATTTTCAGACAGCTTTATCAGATACATTGATAGTCATGTCTACTTTGACTCTTTATACAAGAGAAGGACAAAAAGAATCTTTAGGAAATTGAAAAGTTTACTTAATTATTGCATTGCTAATACTTTATCATGGGGGCACTATATTTTCATTGAAGGACTTTGTAATAGGTCTGGTATGTGTGTATATACCATATCAAAGATCAGTATACCTATAACAGATCATGTAAGAATTAAAAGTAGAATAAAAGCATGACAGTGAGTATGTATGACCCAGTTGTATATTGCTACTTTTAAAGTAACACAATCAAGAGTGGAAACCTTACCTTTCCAAGGAATGGAATTTCCCCCCCACTTTTGGTGACTCTGGTAGTAAAATTAGGTCATGTTACTACTGCTCATTTCTTCTGCAAATGACAAAATTGGAATCATTTCACAGTTTCGTAATGTAATGAGAAATACTTTTTTTAAATTTCAAGTAAAAAAGGAAAATCAATTATAAGCAGCAGGAGGTACCCAAGAACATCTTAACTATTATTAAGTGTCCGGAAGGTAAAATATGTAAGGCCTGTAATATGTTGAAATTTTTAAAATGTTTATATTACAATTGGGTATGTGAGAGGTTTAGTTACTTTACATTTCAAATGTCACACTTAGCGAAGGGAATCGTTTCTTTTAAAAAGATGAAGCCCTGGATTTCCAGCAGATCAATTTGGGGTTAGGAATACTGTATTTTGCCATGCATAATGTGTTCCCTTGTATAATGTCCACCCACATTTTTGTGTGCATTATACATAGGATTAGATTATTATACCCATGGCATGTAATCATTACACCCATGTATAATGTGCAGCTTTATTTTCCCTCAAAAAATTGGGCAAAAAAGTATGCATTATACACGGCAAAATACAGTACTTATTCAAAAGGAAAAAAGTAAGGCATACTTATTGTAGAAGAAAATATCAATTAGGACTTTAAAAAGAATATTACTAACTGCCTGTTTCACCTTTGTCCAAAGGAATAAAGATTGTAGGGATACATTTGTAATAATAGATTTGTGTATTCATATACCAATATAAAAAGGTCAGAGAACTTTGATAAAAGTACTATGTCTACATTTACACCTCACTTCATTACACGAAGGCCCCTTTCTTGGTAAAAATATATTAACCTGAGCAGTGATATTCTGATTGCTTTTCAGAGTGGCATCTTAAACATAAATGATAAATACAGTTTTGCTGCATCACAGCACTTGGAGAAAAGGGGGTGTCTGTGTTCCCATGCACATGTGTTGTAGTTAGTTTTCAGAGGGTGTATGTTTATACTTAATATGATTCCTCTTCTATTAAAATACTCCTTATTTGGCCAATAGAATAAAGCATGTTTTAATTCTACAAAAATACTATAGTTTTATATAGTTTTAAAATTTTCTTTCTTTTTTTTTTTTTTTTGCTATGCAAATATATTGCTTAAAGGTTTCTAAATGAACCAGTAAAGCAAAATTTTAACACTTTGCCAGTAATGTATTGAACACACAGTATACTGTTCTTCAGAATAAGCTTAGGAATTGTGTAGTTACGTGCCTCTAAGCAAGTCTGTTAATATTTTTGTGTCTGAAAAATAAGAATTATCAGCTTTATACCTGAAAATGCTTTTTTGAAAAATTCCATAGCCCATTAAAACTCAAAGATAGTATATTCTAGCATCATCAATTTGCTGGATGGCCAAAAAAGTTAAAGTATTCACACTTTCTAGGAAGTAAATTGATTTACCAAACTGTTTTAACATTAACTTTTCTTTTCCCCAGAATTTATATAGTTATTCTAAGAAAGAATTCTTGATTTGTTTAGATACCCTCATAAGTTCCTACCAATCTTAACAATATGTGAGAGGTTCTCCTGTTCTAGTTTTAGGAGCAGAGTATGTAAAACCAAGTTTTTTCTGTCATCCTGGACTCAGGTAATATTACAAATAGTGATGCATCTCTTCCACTAGAGAGCATTCATTGTATGTAGCAGCTCCTTTACCATGGGATTGCCTTTGAGACAACAAAATGGGGTTATTTGTCCTAGTTTATTAGGCTAGATAGTGTTACTGTCAGTCTAACAGTCATTTTATATTGTGGTATGATTATGACATAAGTTATAAATGTTTTTCTGTTTCACTCTGTTGTTTGGTTCTCCTCCACCTTATTTCTCTGAAACTTAGCACAGTTCTGTTTAACACCAAGTATGGATAGAGAGTTTGTGCACATACGCAGAAAAATACCATACCATACCCACTCCACAGTAAAAAGGAGTGGACTAATGTGGACAACAACATGAGTTTATTTCCAAAACACTGTGATTTCATTCATATGAAATTTTTGAATAGAAGTAGCAACAAAATAGCAAATCGTTGGTTACCAAGGCCTGATGTGTTGGGGAGATTCAACTTCAAGGGACGTGAAGAAACTCTTCAGAGGAATGGAAATGTTTTGTGTCTTGATTGTGGTAGTGTTTACATGGGTGAACACATTTGTGAAACTCATTGAACCCATACACTTAAAACAAGTACCTTTTATTGTATTGAAATTTTTAAGTTTTTTAAAAGAAAGTTAACCACCAAAGTTTAAAATGAGATAGGTCACGAGTAGTGAAATGTCAGAAAGTTTAGCCAAAAAGTATACTGTCAACTTCAAATTAGTAATAGAGCAGTAGCCCACAATCCATTAAGTTGAGTATTTTATTTTGAATGTCACTGAACAGATATAAAAATCGGTGCTAGTGTCCATACTGTATCAATGTAAGTGTAAGGACACTTGAGTATTTATTACATGAGCTAAGTTAGGGTAATACAAGGGTTTTTCAGGTGCTTTATAAAAGAAGGCACTTTGGTTTTGGCAGTGTTTAACTAATATGCACTCATGTTTTTTTCTCTCTCTAAGTTGTACATTTTTTAGTTTATTACAACTTAGTCACACAGTCGATAGGTATACTTTAATATTTTCTGAAATATTAAAAACAATTTCTGAAATTTTTTAAACATTAAAAAATAGTGATTCTAAATACCTGAATATACTAAGCTACCTTTATAATCTATTCAAATGCCATGTCCAGTGAAGGTTACTGGACAAAGATAAAATAGGATATCAGGCAGAGATTTCTGATCACATCAGATAATTCCAGTGATATGTTATATTGCAAATCAACCTAAAAATAAAATTTAACCTTAATCTCTTGGGCTGATCTTCTTTACCCACTGAAGGTTTATTCTTTCATCTTTATGGAGTTTGAGGAGCATAGATCATCTTTCACAAAAGCCATTTTTGGGGGTGGGTGCTAGAGGTATGGTTTAAAGTTTTAAATGGTAGTGCCTGTCTGAACATAAATTTGGTCTTTATGGTTTGTTTTTTGATTAAAGATTCTTCTAATAACGTGGTTTTCACTTAACAACTTTCTTTATATATGGCTTAAGTACCACCCCAAGTTGAATGAACGGAAGTTTTAAATTAAGAGTCTAAAAAGGTCAAGAAGATCTAGAACTCTGTTTACCACCTCTTTCCTAGACTCTTTACTGGTGTTTTTAACAAAATCAAGAGTAAAGAATTTCTTATCTTTCCACTTTAAATCAGTGAAGTGGTCAAAAATTAAAGCATCCTGGGATCTGGGTAATTGTTAGTATATAATTAGTTCGAAAGTTAACATCTATTAAAGGTGATTCCACAGTTCTAATGGAAATACGCTTATCGACTTTTAGGCCATTTAGTGTTGAAGATTCTGTGGGCTTTGGACCAGGATGAAGACCTGAAGAATTTTGTAATTTTTAAGATAACTTCTCTTGCTAATATTTCACTTTTGCATTTCCCACGTATAGGTTTAAGAAAATCGACCAAGAAGCGCAGTGAATCCCCACCTGCTGAGCTCCCCAGTTTGAGGCGGAGCACACGCCAAAAGACCACGGGCTCCTGTGCTAGTGCCAGGTAATAACTCAGGTTCTTCCAGTTTATGATTAATTCCTGTCTGTGTTCAGCTTCCATCAAAATCATTAACTTTGTGAGTCTAAAAAATTTTTTTCACTTGAATATTGAATAAGGAAATTTATTTTATTATTACTTTCTAAAGATTTTATTTACTTTTAGAGAGAGGGGGAGGAAGGGAGAAAGAGAGGGAGAAAAACAGCATCGTATGAGAGTAGTTGCATCTCTTACACCCCTAACTGGGGACCTGGCCCGCAACCCAGGTATGTGCCCTAACTGGGAATTGAGCTGGGGACCTTTTGGTTCACAGGCTGGCACTCAGTTCACTGAGCCACACCAGCCCAGGGCACCAATGTATTTTAACATAACTATTATTATTTTCATGAATTCTTTCCCAATATTTATTTACATGTTTTTGCTAAGTTTTAATTATTGTAGTTGTTTGTAACACTTTTTTATCCTTTATCTTTTCTGTTGTTGCTACATTATTTTTAAAGTTGTTGCCAGATACTTGGACATTTGAGTTCCATTTACCAAATAAAACTTTAAAGAGCATCTTTAAGCAGATTTGGGTTATTTTTTAAAGATAGTGTAATGAATGGATCAAAAGGGGGGATGCCTGTTTTAATAGCTGTGATGTTGCCTAATTAGTTTGTAAACACATTGGCACCATTTACTGAGTTTAATGGATGAGTGGGAGAGATGTTCTTAATCTTCATTTCGCATTACAACACCTACCCCTCAAGGAAAAACAGGTTTTGTTTGTATTATTTTAGGTTTCTAATTCCCATTTCTCCCAGTTGCTATTTTGGTACTCATTTTCAGAAAACCAGCTACCTTTATTGTGATACAGTGTATTTACTCATATTTCACATACTTTTATTAACTGATTGGGAATCTTAGGTTAATGTTAAAAATCTTGTTTCTTGCAATTTCATTCCCATAATTTCAACCTTGGTGGTCAGTTGGTCATGTGCTGTTGTGCTGATAACTATTCACAGCCTCACAGGATTTTTCTTTCATTTACATGTAGTTTGTTCTCTCTACTAAATGTGTCAAAACCCAGCAATCAAGTATTTTTTAAAATATATTTTATTGATTATGGTATTACAGTTGTCTTTGTTTTCCTCCCCTTTCCCCCATCTGCCCAGGATCCCCATTCCCTCCAGCAGTCCCCCTCCCCCCTTAGTTCATGTCCATGGGTTGTGCATATAAGTTCTTTGGCTTCTCCATGTCGTATACTATCCTTGACATCCCCTTATTGTGTACTTACCAGTTATGCTTCTTAATCCTTGCACCTTTTCCCCATTCTCCTTTCTTCTCCTCAGCTGATAACCCTCCAGATAATCTCTATTTCTGTGATTCTGTTCCTCTTCTATTTGTTTGCTTAATCTGTTTGTTTTAGATTCAGTTGTTGATAGCTATGAATTTGTTGCCATTTTAATGTGCATAGTTTAGATCTTTTTCTTAAGTAAGTCCCTTTTAACATTTCATTGAATAATGGCTTGGTGGTGATAAAATCCTTTAGCTGTATACCTTGTCTGGGAAGCACTTTATCTGCCCTTCCATCTAAATGATAGCTTTGCTGGGTAGAGTAATCTAGGTTGTAGGTCCTTGCTTTTCACCATGTTGAATACTTCTTGCCAGCCTCTTCTAGCCTGCAAAGTCTCTTTTTGAGAGATTAGCTGACAGTCTTATGGGAACTCCTTTGTAGGTAACTCTGTTTTTCTCTTGCTACTTTTTAGATTTTCTCTTTATCTTTAACTTTTGGCATTTTAATTGTATGTCTTGGTGTGGTCTTCCTTGGGTCCAACTTGTTTGGGACTTTCTGTGCTTCCTGGACTTGTATGTCTATTTCTTTCACCAAATTAGGGAAGTTTTCTTTCATTATTTTTTCAAATAAGTTTTTAATTTCTTACTCTTCCTCTTCTCCTTCTGGCACCCCTATGATTCAGAAGTTGGTACGTTTGGAGATGTCCCAGAGACTCCATATACTACCATCATGTTTTGAAGTCTTTTTTTCTTGTTATTTAGGTTGAATGCTTTTTCTTCCTTATGTTCCAAATTGTTGTTATAAGCCCCGGCTTCATCCCCTCTACTGTTGGATTCCTGTAGATTTTTTTTTATTTTACTTAGTATAACCTTCATTTCTTCCTGTCTCTTTTTTATTTTGTTGCTGTACTCAGTGAGTTCTTTGAGCCTTCTGATCACCAGTGTTTTTAACTCTGCATCTGTTAGGTTATCCATTTTATTTAGTTCTTTTTCAGGGGTTTTGTTGTGTTCTTTCATTCGGGCCATATTTCTTTGTCCACAGCCTCCCTGTGTGTGTTTCTGTGTATTAGGTAGATTTGCTTTGACTCTCTGTGTTAGTAGCATGGCCTATTGTAGAAAATGCACCTGACTGGATGAGTGTGGCTAATTTAAATCCTTTACTGACTTATTAGTTTACTGATTTAAATCCTTGGTTGTTGGACTCTTCCATACAGCTTGATTTTCTCATGGTTCTCGGTGTTACTTGTTTTGAGGTCTAGTTGTAATTCTTTCTGTGGTTGCGTGAGGAGGTGAAGCAGGTTTATCTATGCCTCCATCTTGACTAGAAGTCCCTGTAAATGCTTCCTGTTAACTTCCTCCAGCATGCAACTGCTCCAGGTGATGTCTAAGACCTCTCATCTCTTCCTGTTCACAATAAACTTTTTAAATTAAGATTATTGTTTTTTACTTTTTTTTTTTTTAAATAATATGCTACTGCACACTTAATAGTCAACAGTATAGTGTGAACATAACTTTTATATGTACTGGGAAACCAGAAATTCATGGGACCTGATTTATTGCAATATTTCTTTTTTTGTGGTGGTCTGGAATCGAACCCACAGTATCTCTGAAGTGTGCCTGTACTTTTTATGAGGAC
Organism: Anoura caudifer; assembly: GCA_004027475.1. NCBI lineage: Eukaryota > Metazoa > Chordata > Mammalia > Chiroptera > Phyllostomidae > Anoura > Anoura caudifer. The sequence continues at coordinate 29,593 of PVKU01003412.1, read as the reverse complement.
CTCTGAGACAGTTTCTTAGTTCTTCAGAGCTTTGTACAACCTTGGGCCAAATTTTGAATCCAGTTTACCCAAGGTTTATAATCTTAGAGATAGACTGAATTTACTGTGGTTAAAAATTAAACCACAATAAATTTTAAGCTCTGGGTGAAGTCAGGTAATCTGTGCCTTGTCTTTTTCTGCAGCCTTCTGCCTATGATCACTTTTTTCCCTTTAGATTTTATTTATTTATTTATTTATAGATACAGAGGGAGGGAAGGAGAAAGAGAGGAAGAGAAGCATCAGTGTGTGGTTGCCTCCCATGTGCCCCCTACTGGGGGCCTGGCCCTGAAACCCAGGCATGTGCCCTGACTGGGAATCAAACCAAAAACTCTGGTTTGCAGGCTTGCATTCAATCCACTGAGCTACATCAGCCAGAGCTGCTTATGATCACTTTTTTAGTGCATGTGTAATTACTTATACTTGTACATGGTCATGCTGTGCAAGAGCTATCTAGCCACTTGCCTGGAATGTTCTTCATTTTAAACTTTTGGGAATTAGTTGAGATTCCTTAACCAATTGATTTTATGGTTTACAATAGCTGTGTGTTTTCTCTGTTTAGACTAACACTCCTTGAGGGCAGCAACCAAAGTGTTTAGCAGTGTGTATCATGTGCTTGGTCCAAATTAAATGTTAAATAAATGAATTAATTTGAATCCCACTCATTTGTAGCTTGGCAAATTGCGTTTGGAACGAGCTGTTTAACTATGAAGGAAAGATTAAATAAACAAATTCCTGTTTAGGGTGGGTGTTTTTACTAATTGGAAGAAGAAACTCTTCTCATATTCTTTGGTAATTCAGAGCCTCATTTACATGTCTTCCTCTTGTTCTTTACTAGGGAGCATCTAATTTCACTGTAGCTTGACTTTAGTCTAAAAGATTTCTTTAGCAGTAGGTTTCTGCATTTCCTAAGGTATTTGGGGAACTGCTATTTAAACTGTATCAACATGTAATAATTTGGAAAAGTCTTTTGTTTCTACCTCATTTTCTGTCAAAATAGGAAAAAAGTCATCATTAATAAAATATTATTTGTTAAGTGGAAAATGACCATTGTTTTTTCAATATCTTATACTGTGTCTTAATCCTAAACAAGTGTCTTCCCAAATTTCATCTGTGTTTATTTATAAATATTAAATTTTTAATTCTTTATTTTAAAGGATGGAGCTGTTGTCCATTATTAGGATAGGTTGTTTTTTGATTTATGGAATCTGAAACTTAGGTAATGGGAATGTTCTGCATCTTCTCTACCCTTTCCACCCCTTCCCCCTTTTTTCTGGTATCAATCAGAAAGTTTGTATGTTGATCCAGTATTTACCCTGGAAGTAGTTTCTATTGATTTGTCTCTGTAGAAGGAGTCACTTTCTCATTTAGTTGGAAGTGTTTAAAAATTACATCTTTCTGTAAGGATGATAACAGCCCATAGGAACACAAAAGCTTGTATTGTGAAGGCAATATAACTTGGAAGAATTTTAAATATACAGAGTCTTGGTTGTTACCCGTAGAGATTTTCTGCAACAATTTGTATGTAAGAAGAAACTGGCTTTGTGCTCCATGCATTGGAGCTTTGTCCTGTGTGTTCATTGCTCCTGGTCACTGGTAGTGCTACCAATGATGGCATATTTCTGTTGTAGTCGGCGAGGCTCTGGCCTGGGCAAAAGAGGAGCAGCTGAAGCTCGTCGACAGGAGAAAATGGCTGACCCTGAGAGCAACCAGGAGACAGTCAATTCTTCAGCTGCAAGGACAGATGAAACTCCCCAAGGAGCTGCAGGTAGAGTGGTACTTCCTAGCACTAAAATGCATTTATGTATCTTACAGTTCTATTTGGAGATAAATTACTTTTTATACAAATGTGTTGGAAGAGGGGGGACATAAATATACCAGATGTTTATCATCAAACGAAGTTTTTGTCCTTTGTTTCACTTTTATAAAAGTTTGTGTTTTTTTTAAATTAGTTGGATTCGGTGGTGGTGGTTGTTGTTTAATTCTTTTCCAAATCCAAATTTGTACTAATTACATTCAAAGGGCTTTTAGGAGGGAGTCTCTTTCAGTTTAAACTTCTTATAAATTGATGACTGTAATAATAGTTACCGATTGACTGTTTGAAAAAAATTTATTATAAAATGGTAAGGATACAGCTTAAGTCACTTTATACATATGTAAATTTTAATTTAGAATGTTGTAATTTTTAAAAAATAAGTATTCAGTTTGAATCTAAATAACTTCAAGAATACTATTTATATTTTTATGGGCTTATTATTATTGGTATCTTTGCACAGCAAAAGTTAAGCTACCCCTCCCCCCCACCCCGTTAAACTTTAAATATATGTCTGTTACCTACACCAAAAGAAGGCTGTTACATCCATGGCTAATTGTGGCTAACAGGTTAAAATGTAGCTTGTCATTAACATTTCTCACTAGCATTAAGATCCCATTAAAAAAATCATTACAGTTCATCATTATAAGCATCTGGGTATGAGGCCATTAAATCAGGATTATAACACGTTGGTGTAGGCACGGTAAAATCTCACTTTTGAACAGAGCTTTTTCATGTACTATTGTTTAATATTACAATATGTGCTACTTTTCTTTAATGCTGGTGGTTGATCATATGCATATGTCCTTTTTCACCGGAAAGGTTTTGGTTTGCCCACTGCTGTCCGTATTTTATGCCTTTTTTCTCAGCTTTCTGTCCAGCTTAACATGTTTACCACTGATCATTCCCAGTTATGTACGGTAAGTTACTTGGTGAACTTAGAGCATCTCTTCTGGTAGGAGGGGATTTAATTCCTGTACCTTTTTCTCAAATAGTTTTTCTGAAGAGTTAAGTGGTAGATGTAGGAGATAATAAAAGTCTGTTGCACATGCAACTCATTGACCCTTTTTATGATAAACAGCCTATCCTTCCCACTGTTTTAATGCTTATTTCAAGTCTGACCATGGAAGTGGGGCAGTTCCCATATGGATGACAGAAATGGAGCTACAGAGTATGTTGTTAAAGTGGACTTATTACAGTAATTATAATAGCCAGCAGTTATGATATGTACACTCTATTGCAGACACGGTATTAAGTACTTCACATATATTCTTGTTAGGTATTGAGAGCAACCTGTTGAGTTGTGAGTGCCATTTTCCTCCTTTATAAAAGGAGGAAAACCTGAAGCACAGAATGGTTAAACTTGTCCTGCATTATAAAATGTTGGGTTGGTGAAAAAGTCTGTTTACATTTTTCTGCAAAATAAAAGACATTTTTCATGTACACCGATCACTTTATTGATTTGGATATTTTTAGTATGTGGAGTATTTTCTGCTATTGGCTTCTAGTACATAGACGCCAGGGGTGCTGTTAAACATCTTCCAATGCATAAGATAGCCCCACAGCAAAGAGTTACTTGGCCACAATGTTAGTAGTACCCAGAAACTTCATAAGCCACTTTAGACAGGCTCGATCAGTCACAGCACCTTCTCCATACACCGCACAACTCTTTTTTGGGGGATTTCAGTTGTGTTTTTACCTTGAAATAGTAAGGCATAATATGCCGAAAAATGTTGCATATTTTCTTCCATTTTCAGTATTAAAATGGCTGCACAAAAATTCACCAATTTTGATACATTTTAAAAAAATGCATGCTGTTATGACAGCTGTCACAATACAATCTAACAATTATTTTGAATGACGTTAAAGACAACTAAGCACTACTAAAGGCGTCATAAAGAAGAAAACTAAACAACCTTTTTATTCAGCCCAATCTATTAGAATGTGTGACTCTCCAAATCCAGGTCTTAGAAAAGAAGTGCATAGTTATGACTGTTCTGCTTCCTTAGGGTCAGAAGACTTTGTTTTATTGATATGGAGAAAATTGAAGGCTGGAATGGGGACAAGGGTGATGAGTAAAATTTTGTTCCCTAGTATATTTACTTAAGAGGATAAAAGCTTCAAGGGATTAGGTTCGTAAGACTGCCCTTCTAAACACTTGCCTGTTTCATTGTGGTCCCTCATATTTGAAATCACAGTGTGACTTACATATTTTCCAAGTTTATGTAGAAGATGCATGTGGCATGTTCACTGCTAGTGGAGCAGCACTACCTTGATTATACTTCAGAGGCTGGATCCCTGGTGGGACCTACAAGAATTCTGCCACCACACTACAGTAGTTCTGGGAAAACAGGAGGATTACTTAATTAGCTTTATATTAAGTTCTTCAGGTAATGTGTTTTTTAGATTTTACTTTTTTAATTACAGTTGGCATACAATATATTAGTGTCAGGTGTACAACCAGTGTGGCATGCTTTAGTTTCACAGTGTGTAAGATTGAAATTTAAAGAAAAATAAAACCTCTAAGTTAGTAGTGTCAAGTATAAATTGATGTGCTAACTCAGCATCTTTTGGCAAGTATGCATTCTTAGACAGCTCTTATATAGTTGACATACAAGACTCCCTTTGTTTGAAGTATTTATTTTGAAAAAATGTTCTTACTAATTTAAAGAGATTGAATTAATCTCTTTAGTTAGTGTTATTTATATAATATATAACATATATAATATATCTCTTTAGTGTTATTTATATATCTATTTTTTCAGTGTTATTTATTTTTAAAAGGTCGTATTTTCCTAACCACTTCAATGCAGTTGTTGAAATAAGTGTATTTTTTTCATATGTAGATACTAAAGCATTGACTCCATCTTTGACAAACTTGCTTATTTCACCCTGACCTTGCCAGTGTTGTTGACACCTAGGAAAGTTTATTGATAATGGTATCTCTTCTGGGTCTGGAGTATACTGTGTGATGTGGAGGTCAAACCTCTCTAGCTTTTTGTAAAAGAAACACTAGCTCTTAAAGCTGAAAGTAGTAAGCATTCCCCACATTGTCCAAAAGTCTGGGATGGACGTAGCTTTTGGCTTCTTGAGAACTGTGCACCCCTTTGTAGTGCTGATACGATCTTGGAAACACCAGAGATACTAAAGTGGAGAAATCAAGTCCCCAGAAAGCAACTCAGTTTTGTAAATTTCTCTCTCCCTAACTACTTTTGTTTAGTACAACTACAAGTCAGATTGCTACCATGTCACCTGATACTAAGACCCATAAAAGTCATAATTGCATTCCTAATGAAATTTTTCTGGCTTTTTCACAAGTTTTCATGACACTGTAAAAAAAAAAAAAATTTCTGTTGTCTCTCCAGTGTTTAGATTTAGGTATCTGATCAACCCTTAGTGGTTCCTGTCAACTAATACTGAATTCTGTCAGTATTTTGATGTTTTGTCTTTGCTTTCTGCCTAAGAGATTCTATTTGTTAAAGTATAAAAACTTGGAGCTCCATATTAAAATTCTTGAGTTCTGACTTAAACAACAAATTTCCTACATTGTTTTTATTCAGTTGTGTGTTAGAAACTATCTTAGGTGGTATTTTGAAGATACGCTAATACTATATGGGAGAGATACCAGTTCAAACAAAAAAAGATTGACACTTCTTAAAGTTTGGCACTGGATTTTCTCTGTTGGTAGTCTTATTTTTATATTTGTGCTGGGAATAGATCTTGTGCCTGTTGCCCAAGGAGATTTGATGCCCTGGCTAAAGAACTTTGTCATTAGCTCTTATTGATTGATTACATTTTCTTACCTGCAAGACTTTAGAAACAACAAGCCTTTGTGGCCAACTAGGCTAGTTTGATTTATCTAAATTTATAAAAGCTTTTGTGCAGAAAGCTACAGTAAACAGATACTTAATACCTGCCATCAAATGGTTGGCAAAGGATCTTTTTATTTGTGTCCAGTAACTGATTTCTGTCAAAACAGGTACTCCACCTCCCTTAAGGTTTGGACCCTGCTATTACAGACTTTGCATCGCTAATATAAAGCTTTGTCTTGGTTAATGTTTTAGTGGCAGTACAATTTGAGATATTCATTGTTACGTAAGTCATTGTGATAATATGTTTTAGAGGTAACTTAAAGGTAAGCCTTTAAAATTGTATGTTGTAGATCTGTAGAATGTTTTATAAACCAGTAGACACTGATAAAATTAGATGGTCAGCATAACCTTACAAATGAATTTTTGTTTTTTCTTTAAAATGAGTGGTTCCTGAGTGTGTGAAAACCAACTGTTTTGTTTGTCAAAAATTTGTATTTGCTTTTCATATAGTTGGAAGAGTTTTAAAGTAACTTTAAAAGCCTTAAGAGCCACTTTATATTCACTTGTAATTGGTCCCTAATAGTAGTATTTGTTAACAATGTTTCTGCATAATGTGAAAAAGAAGCTGTACTTGAATTAAAAAGTAGTACTGGATGGGAGTTTTCTGTACAAGAACAACAATTAAAACTTTAAAAAAAGGAGTACTGAAGAATATATTTAAGGAGCTGATAGAATTTATTTCTTATTTTTAAGATTTTATTTATTTTCAGAGAGAAGGGAAGGAAGGGAGAGAAACATAGAATATTTACCTTTCACACGTTCCTAACTGGGGACCTGCCTGCAACTCAGGCATGTACCCTAGCTGGGAATCGTACTGGTGACCCCTGGGTTTGCAGGCCATTGATCAGTGCCCTGTGCCACAGCAGCCAGGGCTGATAGAGTTCAGTTCTTAAGAGTACAGCCTAGGAAATCAGACTGCCTAGGTTCAAATTTCTGATCTTTCTTAGTTGTCTGACCTTGGGCAAGTGCAAACAGTCACAAAGCCCCAGTTTTCACATGCGCATGATAAAGCTTGTAATGCTTCTTTATGTGGTTGTGAGGAAACATGACACAGGCTGCATATAGTAGATTAAGCATTTAATAAATACCACCTTTAAGTAGCATTAGAGAGTAAAGTTATTTTTTTATTTTTTATTTTTTTACCAGAGTAGAGACTTTGCTAAACTCTGAGACCCTTTAATGTAAACATTTCTGGTTAGTCTGTAACTGTAAACCATGGGGTTGCTAAAATTTTCTGTAAAGGCTGAATAATTGCTGTTTTAGGCTTCATACAAGTTCCGTTAGAAGTATTCAACTGTGTGGGTATAGCCTAAAGCCCACAGGCTATATGTAAATAAATGAGTTTGGCTGTGTTCGAATAAAATTATCTAAACAAATTGATGTGCTGGTCTGGATTTGGCATGTGGGCCAGTTTGCTGACTCCTGTTCTAAACCATTCATTTTTCCTGATTTAAAAAAAAAAAAAAATCCTACTTAAATGATAGAAAACCCTTAATGAGGTATGAAGAAAAGCATTAAGAGACTTCCGGCCAAGATGGAGGGGTACGTAGACACACTGTGCCTCCTCTCACAACCAAAATTAAGGACAACAAAGATTTAGAAACAAGAGAACAACCAGAACTGATAGAAAAATTGAACTGTACGGAAGTCCAATAACCATTCATCCTGACCAGTAAAAGGGGCAGAGTCCCAGCAGAAAAAAGTGGAGGTTGGTGGACCCAGGTGCACAGGCAGCAGCAGCTGGCAGATCCCAGGCGTGCAGGCAGCAGCTAGCGGACTCCGGTCACGGGGTGGCAACGGTGCAGACCCAGTGAGGCTGCATAAGGCAGCTGGCTGACCAGGTGGTCCCATGCTTGTTTGCGCGCAGATAATCCAGGCAAAGGGGAAGCGGCGGAAGGGACTGGAATCTGAGAGAGAGAGCAGAGGAAGCGCCATTGTTCCCTCTTGGACCCCGCCCCCACATGCAGCATCACAACCCAATGACTGGGCTGCCCTGCCCTGGGGAACACTTAAGGCTCCACCCCTCACTATGTAACAGCTGCGACCAGACAAAACAGAACAAAACAAAAACAAAACAAAAAACAAACCAAAAAAAAAGCTAAAATGGGAGAACAAATCAGAGCCCCAGAGCCAGTTCATCTAAGTGACCAAAAGATAGCCAACCTATCAGATGCACAGTTCAAAGCGCTGGTGATCAGGATGCTCACAGAATTGGTTGATTTCGGTTGCAAATTAGATGAAAAAATGAAGGCTACAATAAGTGAAATGAAGGAAAATGCACAGGGAACCAATAGAGATGGGAGGAAAACTGGGACTCAAATCAATGGAATGGACCAGAAGGAAGAAAGAAACAACCAAACAGAAAAGAATGAAGAAACAAGAATTCAAAAAAATGAGGAGAGGCTTGGGAAACTCCAGGACATCTTTAAACATCACAACATCTGAATTATAGGGGTACCAGAAGGGGAAGAGGAAGAGCAACAAGTGGAAAACTTATTTGAACAAATAATAAAGGAGAACTTCTCCAATCTGGCAAAGGAAATAGACTTCCAGGAAGTCCAGGAAGCTCAGAGAGTCCCAAAGAAGTTGGACCGAAGGAGGAACACACCAAGTCACATCATAATTACGTTAGCCAAGATTAAAATGAAGGAGAGAATTCTAGAAGCTGCAAGGGATAAGGGGACAGTCACCTACAAAGGAGTTTCCATCAGACTGTCAGCTGCTGATTTCTCAAAAGAGACCTTCCAGGCAAGAAGGGGCTGGAAAGAAATATTCCAAGTCATGAAAGTTAAGGACCTACCTCCAAGATTGCTCTATCCAGCAAAGCTGTCATTTAGAATGGAAGGGCAGACAAAGTGCTTCTCAGATAAGGTCAAGTTAAAGGAGTTCATCATCACCAAGCCCTTATTATATGAAATGTTAAAGGGACTTATCTAAGAAAAAGATTAAAAATAGGACAGTAAAAAGACAGCAAACTCACAGATATTAATAACCACACCTAAAACAAAAGCAAACTAAGCAAACAATAGAACTGGAAGAGAACCACAGAAATGGAGATCACAAAGAGGGTTAGCAATCATGGATGGTGGGTAGAAAACAGGGGGAGGGCAAGAATAGTGTGGGAAAAGTAGAAGCTAAAGAACTTATGACACATGGACATGAACTAAAAGGGAGAATGTGGGTGGGAGGGGGTGTGCAGGGTGGAGGGGAATGATGGGGGAGAAATGGGACAACTGTAATAGCATAATCAATAAAATATATTAAAATAAAAGCATTAAGAAAATACACAGTTGATGGCTGGTATATTAGCTCCTCTTCAGAATAGCTCTTTAAATTCACACATTACTTTTGTGCCTTTTTAAACAATAATGACAAAAATATTCTTCCTGGCTTGCATTCTGTCATTACTTGGTGATTTTATACGTATTATGGATGATGTGGTCGGTCATACATAAATTATCGTCTATATAAAAACATCCTTTAGAACTCAAAAGGTGTAGAAACGAAGAACAGTAAACCTAATTTTATAGGAGTATAATTCCATTTTCCAGTCAGATTTGTGATAAAAATAACCTCTGTTTGCTTAGACTGATTATTGGTCAGGTTAGCGTTTGGGGTAGTAGAATCCCTCTGAATCTGAACTCTTTGTTGTACACATGCTTTCACATCTTAGTTGCCCTCTCTTTTGTATGATAATGTTTTGCAGTCATATGTTAGTTGTAATGTGCTTCTTCAATACTTTGGTCTTGACGTAAGAGTATAATCTTTACAAACTCTTGAAGTTAAAGAAAACATAAATGATTTTATCAAGACTGCAGTCTAGAGATAAATTAGACTGGAGAAGGAACACATCCACAGGGAACATTTTCCCCAAATGTCACTTTTGCTTTCTGTCATATTTGCGATTGTTAGCATTGCTGTCTTCATGGATTTTGGTAGAGCAGTTCAGGACAAAACTTAGTTTTAGGAACAAAAAAGGCATGAGGCATTTTTCTAAGGTCTTTATATATGCAATGCAAAGGTTGTATTTTTATGCTTGTGTAACACTAAGTTGATCCTTGATCCATCTTTTCACAGAAGCCAGAGGATGAGGTCTAAAAGAACAACTTGGTGTGCGATGGGCAGGCATTTAGTTGCCTTTATTCACTGTAGTCTATAAAACTCATTTTTCTTTTTAAAGATAATGAGGTATAATGAGGTATAATGAGTTCAGATGCTGACCCATGTCTTTTCTTTTCCCTTTTTCCCTTGAAGCCTCTAGTTCTGTTGCAGGAGCTGTGGGCATGACCACCTCTGGGGAGAGTGAGTCAGATGATTCTGAGATGGGACGATTACAAGGTAAAGCCAGTTCTGAGCTTATAAGAAACCATTACTGTGGCCTGCCAGTTATTACTCTTCTTTGTTGAAATTAATTCAGATAAGTTTGTTTGAACGTAATCCAGCAGTAATGCTTATATCCAGCAAAGCTACTTATTTAGAGGTGAGTGATCATTTGGAATTGAAAAATGATCTCCAGGCTCCTCATTATTACTGTTTAATTGGATAAAGTCCTATATATTTATTTTGAATGTTTAAAATTTTCTTCATCATGTTTGCATTTGTAGCTGGTAATGAATTAAGGTACCTAATAACATGATGCATCTTGTAGAGTGCCTTTTGCCATGTTCTTTGGTATTTTTGTTATCCTAATGTAAAGGGTGTACATAAACTTCAGGTATTTATGTTGTAAGTACTTTTTAAAAAATCAACTTTACATATATACGCTCTTTATAAGTGGATGTGAGTATATATTTTTATCATCTTTAGATGGTTGGTTTCCACTGTGTAATGCTTACAAGAAACATTTATTAATTAGTTTCAAATTGCTTTTACGTTCCTGAAGGAGCTAACAACCATCTCTTTCACCAGAACTCTCATGAGCACAGGTTTCTCACTTTTTGGAACTGATAAAAATAATTTTTCATGTTTTTAGAGGTTCTCATGACAAATACCTGATTGGAAAATTTCAGAGGAAGAACAGTGGAAGGGTGTTTGGCATATAATTTCTTCAAAATAAATATTTACTTTGTGTTTTTCTTGGACCATTTACGTAGTGCTGGTACACTGATATTCAATGTCTCTATTAAAACCTTAGGATGCCTTGGAGCTGGCACATGGGTAGCTGTAACTTACATTAATATAATTAATATGAGAGTAGTCTTAAAAGTTTAATGTAGCTTCACTTAAAGTTCAAAGTCGAAAGTAACATTGTTTAAATCAGTTTATGTGAGATGATGAGTCAGTTGCTTGTAATTTTTAGATGAATCTGTTGCATTAACAATTCATCTATTCCTGCCCTTTTCTCTTTAGCTCTGTTAGAGGCCAGGGGTCTTCCTCCTCACCTGTTTGGCCCTCTTGGTCCTCGGATGTCACAGCTTTTCCACAGAACAATTGGAAGTGGAGCTAGTAAGTAAATACTTCAGAGTTTGTTCTCCTGACCCCAAATCCTTAATAATTTGTTGAGAGCTGTTTTTATTGTTTACCTCTTGATGTAAGAAATTTCATGTAGGGAAATTTTGATGAAGTTTAACGTGTTTTTAAAAATAGAGCTTTTGCACATTCTTGCCTTAAATACAGCAACTCTTAAGATACTATTTAAATTGGAATCATTAGAAAACCAAAGTTTATAGCAGGATTTATTTTGTTTTATATGAAATGTAGAAGAGTAAGGAATCTCGTGTTTAATTAAATGATTTGACTTCGGGTGGTAGGCACACAATGCAATATACTGATCATGTATCATAGAAATGTACACCTGAAACCTATATGACCCAATGAGCCAATGTCACCCCAATAAATTTAATTTAAAAAAGAATATCTGATGATTACATTGATGATTATAGCATCTGATGGCATGATTTGCATGTATTTGAATCTTGAGTTTTTTATGGTATAAAATTTAACTCGTAAGGCATTTGTAATGTGAGCCTGAGGGGAAAGATTTCTCAGCAGAATTACCAGTCTTAGTCACTAGACTCATTTAATCAAATTATTGTATTATAATCCAGAGATCCTGTCATATATGGTGTGACAGCATTGACTTAAAGTCTTCATTTGTAACTAAGAATAACTTTTACATAAGTACAAATCCAGTGAAATGTTTTCTGGTATAGAATACTATCTTTTGCCTCTTTAAGCAAAATTTACAATCAATCATGTTTTAATAACTCCACTGATAATGTTTCCATAGAATCAGTAGGCTAAATTAAGACTTCAGTCTTGATCAATTTTCAAAGTTTCTGAAGTGTTACTAAAGCCTATCAGTTCTGACCTTACTAATAAGTGCTTATATAATTTTCTGTCAGATACTCTAAAATTTTTAATGCAACATGTGTACATATACTCAATATGCGTACTTATACTTGAGGGTTTTTCAATATCCTGGCTTTAGTATTTGACAGGAAATTTAACAAGGAGCTGGTACTTCTGGTTTTGGTTTGTTTTGCCAACTTGATACTCAGTCTCCAATAAGATGCCCTGTACAAGGTTTTCACGAATGCTTGAATATGGAATTTTATAAAAAAGATTGTCTTTATGTATTTTTAGGAAGTGAGAGAGGGCGAGAAGCACCAGTGTGTGGTTGCCTCTTGCGCGTCCCCATGCTGGGGACCTGGCCCCGCAAGCCAGCACTCATTGCACTGAGTTCTGAATAGGATAATAAATAGAGTCGTTTTTCTCATGGAGTGTTCATGCTAAAGGGTGATCCTGGCAAGAAACAAGACAAAACGCAGGTAGTGTCTATCAGCTCAGTGGGGGAAAACAAAGCACTGGGTAAGAATGTAGGTTCTTGGTAGGGAAATGTAGATAGGTTTGTAAGAGAAACCTTCGAGGCATGTTGGTTTTGTGAAGACCCAAATGAAGTGAGGACACCAGCTCTGAACAGGTCTGAGGGGGAAGGGAAGAGCATGTGCACTTGGGAGGTAGGAATGAGCGTGGCACGTTTGAGAACTAGACAGCAAACAGAGGCCTATGGAAAGAGGGAAGGGAGAGAGACAGATTAGAAGATGAAGGCTGAGTGGTTTAGACTGTCTCCAGGTTCACAGCAAATGTGGGGTTTAACTTAAGGATAATGAGTAACCATTGAAGGACTTAGAATAGGGGAATAACATGATCATGATCCCATTTTTTCATTTATGTCCTCAATGGTTCTCTCCACTCCTAGGATTATTTTAAGCCATTCTTAGGTACCACTTCATGTGCGTATTTGAGTTTATAACTGTAGAAGTAAGGGCATACAAATATTAGGCTTTTTCAGATTTGAGTTTGATTGTATTTTCTTTCCCTAGTGGGGAAAGACTGCAAAATTCATGGTGTATTCTAATATTAGGAAGGACATAAAGTCTCATTGTCTCTTATTGGAATGAAACCTACTGCCTAGATAGCAGGGATTACAAGATGATAGTACTGCATGTCTAATGATCAGTCTTCACTTAACTAGAAATAAAAGAAGTAATTTAGTAGAAATACATAAAGAGTATCTCTCCCAGACAACTTGGTATAGGAAAAATTACTTTCTCCTCTTTATTTACCAGTTTTCAAAATACTTGGTTTTGCATTTTTTAAATTGCTGCTGTTATTGTTTAGGTGTCATAGGTAAGTGGGTTGAGGTATCTAGACATTTTTAAGTGATGTTCATTGATGGTTGAATTGACCCATCATTGGCTGATGATGGGATCTCTGTGAGGTTGGCTTCTCAATCTTCTGGATAAGATCTCAGTAGTTTTTGCTTTTTGATGTGCCAAGTTCATTGCCTTCCTCTACCACCTTCCCCACCTCTCCATACCTGAAATTAGACATTTCTTTAGAGACCCCTGATTTTTTAAAAAATAGGAAATGGTAGTTGAAGCCCACAGTCTGGGCTCTAGGCATATTCATTATTACTGGTTTGATTGTTGTTATGAGACACTTTTAATGGACAAACACAGGAAATAATTGCATTTTATCTTTTAAAATAAATACAAGTTTATACTAATATAAAATATGAGTTTATACTGATTGCCAATTCAAAGTCAGGACTGCAGGGTTTTAATTATCTTTTATCTTGTATCTTCTCCCATGCCACAAGTTCCAGTTCCTAATGAGAATGGCATAGTCACTTCTTCACTTGATATTCCTTTACCCTGTTTCCTCCTCCCACACAAATAACCTTTGTTAATTTTATGGCTTGTTCTTAGTTTTTTACTTTAAAAAAATGCATGTTATCTGTTTTACACACACTGCCTTTACTAGATAATGGTGCTGAACTTTATACACTTTACCTTGGTTCTAAAAATATTTTTTGGTGTTCACTCTCCATAGTTGCTGCATATGTAGATTGCAAGAGAAAGAGAGAGGGAGGGAGGGAGAGAGAGAGAAAGATTTCTTTCCTTTTGTAAAGCACCAGTTTCCTGTTGAACTGGGTAAATAATTCAGGTTGTTTCCAGTCTTGTTTGTGCTGCAGTGAAATACAGCCTTCCTATTTTTTCCTGTGTTATCTTCAGGATAGATTTCTAAAAGGGACATTACTGTTTAATAAGGTAAATGCATATAACATTTGGCAGATGTTGTAAATCACCCTCTTTTTAAGAGTTTTACCATTTTTGCCTTCCTACTAGTCATGTATAACAATAGCGTAGTGTCATTTCTTCTAACATTTTAGTTATATATCCTTATATGCTTCTTTTAGTGGGTACTCTAAGGATTATAATGTATATCCTTGGTTTATTATAGCCTACCTTATAATAATATTTTATTGTACCCAAACAGTACAAAAACTGTATGACAATTTAACTTTTTACCTCCTGCCATACTTAATGCTGTTGTTTTAATGTTTTACTTACATGTTATTAATACAGTAAGACATAATTGTTATTTTAGAACATCCATATTCTTTTTTTTATCAACATATATGTCATTTCAGTGCTCCTAATTCTTTCCTGCATTTTCTTTTTAGGGTTTATTTCCCTTTAACCTGAAGAACTTTTTTCATGTAGTAAATGATTGCTAGTAATTACTTCTGAGTTTGAGAAATCATTGATTTGCCTTAATTTGTAAAAGACATTTTCCCCATCTATAAAATTCTCAGCACTTGTAATGTTTTCTGGTTGTTTTCCTAGTTTCCGTTTAAAATTTACTGTTGCCATTTTCAAGGTAGTATCTTCTTCCTTTGGATTTTAAGATTTGCTTTTTTTAAATATTAATTTTTAGTAGTTTGACTATAGTAGGAGTGTGTGGCTCTTTTTTTCATTTTTAATTTGCTTCAGTTTCATTGAGCCTTTGAATTTGTGAATTTATACCCTTTATCAGTTTTGGAAAAATTTTTGGCCATAATCTCTTTAAATGTTTCTCTTATCTCATTATCTCTTCAAATATTCTCCTTTCATTCCTGCCGACAGTATCAAGATCATATATGTTCACACTTTGGATTCATTCAATGTGTCTCTCTTGCTGCATTTTATCTTTGTCTTTATGAGCATTTTTTCCTTCTACCCAGTTTGAAAACTTTGTCTTGGCCAGCTTTTAAATTCACTAATTCCTTTATCTGCTGTCAATGTATTGTTAAACCAGTCAGTGAGTTCTTAATTTTTATATTATGTTTTTCAGCTCTAAACAGTTATTTGACTTTTATTATAGATTCCAATTCTGTTGAAATTCTTTACATTCTAACTCATTTGGTCCATCTTTGCTTATATTTTCTGTAATGGGCTAGATAGCAAATATTTTGACCTTTGTAGACCATAGCATCTCTGTTGCAACTCTTCAACTTTGGTACTATGGCATGAAAGCAGACACAGGCAATATAGAAACATTACCATAGCTGTAATCCAATAAAATTTTATTTATGGAGAGTGAAATTATATTTCATATGTCAAAAATATTTTTAAAATTTTTCAGCTAGTTAAAAATGCAAAAATAATTTTTAGTTTACAGGCTGTACAAAAACAAGTAGGATGCCAGATTTAGCTCTTTATGGAAAATATTTGCCAACTACACCCCCCCCCCCCACACACACACACTTTGTGATAATGATGTCAAGGTATGGTCCATAGACTTCTGGGTGGTTCCTGAGACCCTTACATTTATTTTTTCTTATTTTAATTTTTATTTTTCAATTATAGTTGTCATTCAATACATACATTAGGTGGTTATACATTTATATAAATTATGAAGTGATTCCTCAGGTTAGTCTTGGCACCCACCTGGAGTATTTAGTTATGACAACATTATTGACTGTACTTCCTGAACTGTAGTTTATATCCCTGTAACTGCTTTGTAACCGCCAATTTGTACATATTAATCCCTTCACCCTTTTTTACCCAGCCTCTCATGGCAGTCATCAGTTTGTTCTTGGTATCTTAAGAGTTTGTTTCTGTTTGTTTTTTTTTTCCTTTATTTTATGTTTTAGGTTCACATAAAAATGAATTCATATGATATTTGTCTTTCTCTTTCTTACTTGTTTCCCTTAGCATAATACCTTCCAGTGGATATTGATGATGATTTTGATCATGTCAGAACGATGTGTCCTTAGAATTGCTAGCCTCAGTATTTATAATATACCCAGTGGCATATGTGTCAGTTGTTTTTTTAGGTGGTTATGCTTATATAAACTATTTCATCCTTTAAAAACAAATCTAGAAGCAACTGAGGATTCTCTTGTTTTCACTAGTTATTTTCCTTCATTTTGTTTTTCCTTCCATATTATTTCAATACAGAAATGACAAGCCTACTCTAACTAGAACTGATATTATTTAGTTTGAAAATCTTAAAGATGATATCCCTTTGAACTTGACTTTCTTGCAACATATTTTTACATGAACTGTTAATTATGGTAAAGGTAGGAAGTCAGTGATAGTTATGCAGTTTATTAGCTACAGTCTGAAATAATAGAGAAAGTAAAACTTGCAAGGATCATCTGTGTCCCTCTGAAAGGTTATGCCCTCCAGAAGCACACTGAAGCTTTATTGAAATAAAAACCTTTGGTTTTCATGTTAATTCTACATTTATTGACATTTTTCAAACATGTTTCTACTCATTTTGATACCCAGTAATATGAGAGTGAAAAAATCCAATATAAAAAGAATAAGCTGAGAGAGTGTAAGGAGAGAAAGGGCTCGAAATTAATGTGAGGTATAAATTTGGTCAGCATTGAATGAATTAATCATAATTACAAGTAGGAAAGGTGTTCATGAAAATTCAAAATTTTTGAGTGTCTTGTTCAGCTTTTTGACAACTTTTTTTCTTCCTGTGAGTCTTAGCATTTTTCAGTTGTTTGGACAATGGAATTGAGCCTTAAAAGTATTTCTCTAAAAGTACTCTAATAGTAGCATCTGCAAATAAAATGAGAGGAGGTAGAAAAGTCCTTCATTTAATGTTTTTTAGAAAGTAGTCTTTTTCTTTCCGATCTCTTGTTAGGTGCATTGTTCTATTACTTATATGTCCTTTGCTCTTTTGCTGTTATTTGGATTACATTTATTGTGATGTAGGTATTTAGAGGTTTATGAAATTTCCTTTGAAGTCTGGGCATCATTGTATAGCAAGTGTTCATTATTGCAGAAAACCTTTGCTTAGTGTACATATATACTTGATAATATTTTATCTATGTTATAGATTATTTAAAACAGGTATTTTAACAGTAAGAATTTGTAATAGTCATGTGGATATTTTTTGTTTTAGCCATTAAAAAAATCAGTCACCTTGTATCATTTAAGTAGATAAATATTAAGACAAAACTATTTAGACAAATAACTTGAGATCACTTTAAGGCAGAGTAAATTCAGCTAATTGGTCTTGAATTATCAGCAGCTTGTCTTAACCCTGATAATGGACCTAGACTTTAGTTGGGACGCCAAGAAGATGAGCAGCTAGCTATGACTGTATTTTGCTGACTAATGTTGTTCCTATGTATAATGTGCACCCGCATTTTTGGTCCAGACTTTTCAGGGAAAAATATCTTTCGTTTTAATTTTTAATTCAATTGATTAATTAATTATATTTAGAAACAAAACTGATTATTGTATTCCAGGGTATTATTTCGTATACAGATATTGTTATTGCTTTCTAGAGTTACACTTTTAACGCATAAGCATAAATAAAAGAATTAAAAACGTACAGATATAAAATTAGTACAGCCCATGTATAATAAGCATCCTAACTTTTTTCTAAAATATTTGGGCAAAAACATGCTCATTATACACAGCAAAATCCTGTATGTAGAGTCACTTTTTTTTTTTTTTTTTAAGATTTTATTTTATTTTTTAGAGAGGGGAAGTGAAAGAGAAAAAGAGGGAGAGAAACATCAATGTTTGGTTGCCTCTCGCATCCCCCCCACTGGGAACCTGGCCCAAATCCCAGACATGTGCCCTAGACTGGGAATGGAACCAGTGATCCTTTCATTTGCAGGCTGGCACTCAACCACTGAACCACACCAGCCAGGACTAGAGTCCTATCTTTAGGTACCTAGCAATAATTTTCTTAAATGTTTAAAAATAATCATTTATCCCCCCTGTGTAGGTTCTAAGGCCCAGCAGCTTCTGCAAGGACTACAAGCAAGTGATGAAAGCCAGCAGCTCCAGGCAGTCATTGAAATGTGTCAGTTATTGGTCATGGGAAATGAGGAGACACTGGGAGGGTTTCCTGTCAAGAGTGTTGTTCCAGCTTTGGTAAGATAGAGTTTCCCCCTTGTTTTACCTCACTTGTCCTCTATGCTGCCAATATACTTACTGAAAGTTAATTATTGTCATTATGAATTTTAAAACATTGCAGAACAAGGAGACAGTAGAATGTGGCTTAGGGCTTTTATTTCATGTTTATAGATAATGTGATTGCTAATGATGAATTAGTAAATTTTCTAAACCATTTCTCGATGAATAGTTACTCCATCTTTGATACTTAAATGACTAGTTTTAAATTGTTGGCCTCTTGACCTACACCAAAACTGACACGCTTTCTCATTCAGCCTGTGGTACATGGGGCAGTGATAAGCAGCTCACTTGTGGGTTCCTTTGTGCACCATGCAGGTTTCATGTTTGATAATTGTGTGTGTGGCCAAGCTGTCAAGCTACAGCCCACATGGATCCTTCCAGCTTAAAAAGTTTTTTTTTTTTGTTAAGCAGAAACAAAAGAAGAAATGCCCAAGAGCAAACAAAATCAATAACCACAATAGAAAAATAATTTTTAAAATTTTTAATGATTTTTCTACACAAGTATGAGTTGGTATTTAGAATTTACTAAACTTAATTGCTTAAGCTTTTTACTGTGAAACAATAGGGGGAGATAGGTTCTTGAGCATAATACGTCTTTTAAATAGTAGCTTGGTAAATTTCCTTAGTCCAAGATTAAAGAAATTGGCTATAATTTGGGTCTGAATAAAATACTAACAAAGACTAACATAAATATCATGAACACATTTATAACGTATTTTACCTGGGAAGTTAAAAATAAATAGTTGTGTAAATTTTTTTTTTTACATACCTAGTTGACAAAATGACATTATGATTGGTATATCAGATTGTTCCACTTGATCACATTGTCAAATTAGGGGAAAAAGCTGAGTTTTAAGGAGACAGCTGAATGAAGGCTAGTCAAATACAAGGTGATGTAGTCTTTTTTTCTGCTCATTCTTAGTTGTTGTATGGCTGGTCTCTGGCAGGGGCTGATGAAGATTAAACCATTTTTTTTACATGTTGCCACTCAGACCTTTGGGTAATGAGAGCTAGCTCCATTTTATAAAGCCTTTCCTGTTGATTCCTAAGTGTTTTGTAAAAGCAGTATCTCTTGTTTACTTTTTTACAGTTATCCTATGCCAATTTTCATGCTCAAATTACAGGTTTCTTCAATTAATTTGAATAACTGGCTTCTGTTACCCAAAGTAAACTTTCTTGTTTTTTTGTTGTTTGTTAAAAAATGAATAGCAACAAAGAATTAGGTTTGCCTTATACTGTCTAATGTTAGAATGAAGTTGTTACTAGTTAAATAAAGAACCTGTTAAGTCTAGGGAAAAATGTTGACACATAGTCAAATTTACTTAATTTGCTGCTTATTGATTAGATTTAAGTGCTTAATAGACTTGCACGAGGCAGCTCAGTAATGACTGTTGTTAATGAGTTGTCCAGATTTATCTTTCATCACTACTGAATATTATGAATATATATCTATCCATTATCATATATGTGGGTGTCGGTAGTCATTTCTGGTGAAAGGGAATCAATTTATTTGTAGCAATCCTTCTTCCCAAATATGGTCATATAAGGTTCAGTCCACTTTAAGAACTGGAGGACTTGTTATTTTTTTCTGTTAACATGACAATGTCTTTCAATTTAGAGTATTTTAAGTGACTGATTAATTGTAGGGGATTTTTGTGAAATAGAGTGCTGTTAAACCCTGAAATAGAGGGGGTATGTATGTATATTCTGTACCCAGTATAATTCAGAGCCAAGAAGACACTTGTACTAAATGATTATTGTATTAGAATATCTGATGTCTATTATTGTAGTTACGCATTTAATTGAAGGGTACTTTATAGCTTAAATTCAATGCATTTAAGACTTTCCATTGAACTAGAAGACCATGAATGATCTTCTGCTTCAACAGATAGGAAATTTTTTTGGTAACTTGGCTGCTTTAGGAGAATTAAGTGTATACACCTAGCAGTTTTGCATTTTCTTCTTTGAAAAATGTGGTTGAAATGTGCTTAAGGTCTTTTCCACAAGAGAAACTAAAATAAAAATCAGGTATTTAGACTCGTTTATGTATTTGTAGAATAAATACATTAATTTAGGTCTTAATTAGTGCACAATTGGTTTCCAGTCGTGATCGATACTGTGTTTAAATCCTGTGCTGCTGTGTATTTTCCATCTGAGTTAAATGGTGCTTATCTCAACTTTAGAGAAGCTTATTCACAAGTTTTCAGTCTTGGTCTTAGATCTGTACGGTCAGTTGTTAATTTAAGTGAAAGTTGTTCATTGCTACTCTGTTTATTTATGTACTAAGTATTTATTGACACCTATTAAGTCCTCAGTGATATGTTACTGAGCTTCTAAAGGGGGTGGTGGATTAGAGGTACTAGAAAGATGGATAGTAAGCAAGGGAAGGCTTTGTTTTTGACCTGGATCATGATGTGATGATTATCCAAGAAAGTTCCCAACTTGGAGCTATAGTGTGTGAGTCGTGCCATCTTACACATAATCATTTCTTTTGCATTCATACTAGGTTTTTATCTTGATATGATTTTTCTATGATAGAAGTTTTGCATAATACTTTTCCATTTCAGTTGAAGTAGAGGAAGCAATATCTCCTTGCTCTAAGAATAAAAGTACCTTCTAACACTTTTTTATAATCTTTTAACAGATAACATTACTGCAGATGGAGCATAATTTTGATATTGTAAGTATGTCCTGCCACTTAAAAACACTCTAAATTAATATTTTGACATTTTGGGTTTTTTTTTTTCTTTTTTTTTTTTTTAAAGAAAAAACACGTTGTTTTCTAGATGAACCATGCTTGTCGAGCCTTAACATACATGATGGAAGCCCTTCCTCGATCATCTGCTGTTGTGGTAGATGCAATTCCTGTCTTTTTAGAAAAGGTAATCCTAAATGCAGGGGCTAGAGGGAATCAAGCTTAGGTCTCAGTGGTTTCATCATTTCCGAACTTTAAAGTAGTACGTCACATTGTGAGGCCAAGTTAAAAAATGCTTTTTAACATTCATTATTTAAGTAAAGTATTTTTTTCTTTTTTTGCCAAGATTCCAGAAAAATACTTTCAGAGCAGTAGTTTAAAGTCGATGTTAATAAAACATTTATGTAGTCAACCCAGGTTTCTAATTTTTAATAATAGCAATACATTAAAATCTTCAGAGAAGACCTAAATGTACTTGATTAAAACTAATTTCATTATTTCTAGAAAACATCTCAGTGAGGTTATAGCTATGTATAATCTCATTTTACAGCTGAGAAGGCTGAGGCAGAAAAAGTGCCTTGCTCAAGGTCATAAAGTGAATTAGTAGAGAAAGGGAATATTTTCCATATGTGGTAGGTTGTGGTTTTGGTCCATCTTAAGGGTCATTTCCTTTTTAATGCATGATAAAATTTATATTATCTGATAATTGGAATATATAAAAAGTTTAAAAACTGGTTTATACAATATGTATAAAATAACCCATTTATTTTATATACAAAGAATTAAAGTTATGTAATTACACATAGGTGTTGTCAGTATAAAACATTTTTCAGTATCTTTAAACAGCACAGTACTTGGAAGCTGCATTTGCTGTACGTTACAGCTTAAGCTGGTTTCCTATGGTGGGTTTCACGTTAGAGGCAATCTAGATTGATGGAAATTGGAGGAAATACTGTGAAGATAAGTGACTAGAAAAGAACTTGAATGATAACCTTAGGCTACCTACTTTTATGTTCCCAGCTGCAAGTAATTCAGTGTATTGATGTGGCAGAGCAGGCCCTGACCGCCTTGGAGATGTTATCACGTAGACACAGTAAAGCCATTCTACAAGCGGTAAGTATTGTTACGGAAACACTGTATTTCATTTCATGTTGGATTTTATATACACAACTCTTAGATTGCAATTGCAATCTCTGTTAGGTATACATGGTGTTTCCAGAGTGATGTGCTAAACTTATTAGTAAGCTTTTTAAATTGCTGATAAAGGGTGTTTCTTTATTTTAACAGTTTTCTATATTTTAGGGTGGTTTGGCAGACTGCTTGCTATATCTAGAGTTCTTCAGCATAAATGCCCAAAGAAATGCACTAGCAATTGCAGCCAATTGCTGCCAGAGTATCACACCAGATGAATTTCATTTTGTGGCAGATTCCCTCCCATTGCTTACCCAAAGGCTAACTCACCAGGTAAAATATGAAACTATGTTATGTGTTATAAACATTTTACACTTTTAAAATATCAATTTTAACTAGAATTTTAAATCCTCCAACTGGGTGTATAAATAGGAAATGTTTTGATCCATCATTTTTGTTGTGTTACCCAGTCTCATGTACTATATTAGGTATTTCATAAATTTTGTTGGACTTATGCAAATGAATAGTATTTGATGTGTTTGGTATCTTCAACTATTTTGACTTTAAGGAATAAAATTTGTTATTTTAGCAAAAATTGAGTGTTTACTATTTGATACAATCAGAATTTCCTTTTGGAAAGGCATTGGGTTAGACAGATAAAACTAGAAGGACAAGATTAGGCTTGAAAATGTGTCCCAAATAAAAATTAAATGGAAAATGTAGACTGCAGCTGTCCGAGGAGAAGAGCAGGAGCAGTTACTTAGGAGGGTGGACTCAATGGACCTCATGAATATAGCATGAGAAGCAAGTTTACAGAGGCACTGCGGTGGAGGACAGATCATGAGTTAACCTCAACTCAAGGTCATAGAGAATTTGAATTTTCTTTAAATATAAATTAATATTTTAAACTGCTGTTGCTAAAGAGAGTTTTTTAAAAAGAAATCTGGCTTTTAAATTACCTTCACAAAGTACACTTAAAATCTTGGGACTGTTAGGTATGTAAAATATTTAAATAAAGGACTTACATAAGATAGATAGTAATGATTATTGACTCTCTGGAGTGTTTTCTTCTAAGGTGATCAAGACACAAAGAGTGTCATTCATTTACTTGTAAAAATGTACTAGATTGAGATAACCTTTATGGGAGTTGGAAATACGTTCTCTAGTTAGCTGAGACTTTAGTATCTTATTTTGGAAATAGGCGTGACAATCAGAGAAGTTCAGTAGTTGGCCACTATTGGACCAGTGTTCTAGACAGTGACAGTGAAGGTGTAAGACTTTTGTAATACCACAGTAATTCTCACTTTTACACAAACAAGTCTAGTTTTCACATTGGAAGCACATTTATAAGGAAAAAACAAGGTCTTTCAAAACACTGGTTAAGCCATTAAATTGTTCTTTTTGTTCTTATATGGATTATTTAAAATGTTTTCTCAATGAGGACACTTTAATAGTATTTTTGTATAGTGAAATAACAAATCTATACCTACCTTTTCACATTATCAGTAAACTTCTGGTTCACATACACCTATTTAACTATTTTCAAATTTTTAGTGTATGCATGTTTTAAATATTCCCACTGGGGATGCTTTTTAGGATGATAGGGTGTTTTTCTTTATTATAATTGTTTAGGTATTAAAATTATAGGAGTACACTGGTGAGTAGTATAATAAGGTTTATCTATATGTGACACATAAATGAGCTGACCCTTCTCTTCCTGCACTTCCCACAAATAAAAACACAAATGAATAAATCAAATAAAATTATAGAAATAGCCCTGGCTGGTGTAGCTCAGTGGATTGAGCGCGGGCCTGCGAATCAAAGGATCGCGATTCAATTCCCAGTCAGGGCACATGCCTGGGTTGCAGGCCAGTTCCCAGCAGGGGACACAGGAGAGGCAAGCACACATTGATATTTCTCTCCCTCTCTCCTTCCCTTCCCCTCTAAAGATAAATAAATAAAATCTTAAAAAAATAAAAAATAAAAAATTGTTTCTTTTCTGTATATTTGCATTTATCTATTTGGGGCTTAAGGAGGGAGGTCTTACCAGTATGATTCTCTTTGCTTTGAAATCATATTATTGATTGTATCTTTCTTAGGCTCTTTGCATTTTCAAAGCTCACATCTATTTCAGCCAGACTTGAAGAATTTTGGGTTAGGAGAAGATAAGCTAGTGATTTATGACAGTGAACATGTTTTATATTAATAAAATTTATTTTCCTTTATTTAAAAAATAGGACAAAAAGTCAGTAGAAAGCACTTGCCTTTGTTTTGCACGTCTAGTGGACAACTTCCAACATGAGGAGGTAAGCATCCAGTCCTTGGTGGTATTTTCATGAAGTTGTTAAATTGTGGAATCACAACATGACTTTTTTTTTTCTTGTGTTTGTGAAGAATTTACTCCAGCAGGTTGCCTCCAAAGATCTGCTTACAAATGTTCAACAGTTACTGGTAGTGACTCCACCAATTTTAAGTTCCGGAATGTTTATAATGGTGGTTCGCATGTTTTCTCTGATGTGTTCCAACTGTCCAACTTTAGCCGTTCAACTTATGAAGCAAAGTAAGTACTATGTTATTATTCTATATTAAGAAAGAAAAGTGGCTTTAAAAAAAGTCTGCTTGAGATTGCTAATGTTGTGGACATTGGCTGATAAAGAAGAAAAACATTAATGTGTAATAAGTTTGTGTTGGGATAATATAGTAACACTTCCTATGTACACTTTTTAAAGAAAGTATATAGTATATTAAAATTTTACCCTTGCTGATTCTAGGGACAAAGGCCCAAAATGATTGCTTTCTGTGCAGTATCGTGTATTATTAGATTTTCTAGCGGTTCATCTGATTCCAGAATGCTTCCCTCCCTCAAAATATTGGAACTTACACAGATTAATGTCTCTGATCTTTGCTACTTTAGTATTTCTAAGCCCTTCCCACTTATCCAGTGTGTAGGAAATAAAGTTTTATTGCACTGTTACTGCAAT
Organism: Anoura caudifer; assembly: GCA_004027475.1. NCBI lineage: Eukaryota > Metazoa > Chordata > Mammalia > Chiroptera > Phyllostomidae > Anoura > Anoura caudifer. The sequence continues at coordinate 4,346 of PVKU01003412.1, read as the reverse complement.
TTACTGTTACTTTTTTAAACCTTAGATTTTACAAGTTAGTGTCTGAAGTCTGCAGAATTTAAAAAAATTTGATTGTTGCTAGTCTTGATCTTGCAACTTTTGTATGAAACACCCACTGTTTTGTGTAATTTCATATCCATAATTCTGATCTCTGAGGATGTTATCTTGGGAGCCAAGGATGATATTCACTAATAAAATAGCTTTGATTGCACTGCCTCAGATAGAATATTGAGTAGTATAATTTGTTACGATATTATTAACTTATTAATTAGTATAAACTATATACTCCCTTTTTGAGAGGAACTCAAGTTTTATTTTTAGTTGCATTTCTTGTGAATTAGTGCATTGGCACAGAAGTTTTAAGAAAAATAGTGTTGCTGAGGCGATTTATTGATAAGATTCCTCTTAAATCATTGAGTCATCCTCAAACCTGGTATTCCAGGAACATTGTCTTATGCCGTGAACAAAGTGCTCTCTGCCTAGGTAAGTTTGGGAAAGGTCTAAATAACTCCTTTGTGTAGTAAAAATGCACTTTGCTCATTAAAAATCTCTGGGAGCCTTTTGAATTTTATGTAGCCCACCGTTGTCTGGAGTTTGAACACGGGTTATCTCTTGTTACTTTATGGCACAGCATGTCCCTGAATACTTGTGTGGGAAATTGCTGTGTAATTTTTGTTTTTTGGATTTTTTTTCTTTTAACATGATGAACATTTTCATCTCTTTTGCATACTTTAGGAAGTTTGCTGCACATTCATAAAACAGAGACTACTAGGCATATTTTCTTTCTACTACGATAATACAATGGAAACATGTACCTCTTCTCTTTCCATTTTGCTGTTATCCTCTGATCTCTTTAAAAAATTTAATGGCCCTGGCCAGTGTGAATCACTTGGTTGGAATATTGTCTCCTAAGCTGAAAGGTCACGGATATGATTCCCAGGGCACATGCTAGGGTTGTGGGTTCACTCCTTTCTTGGGCTGTGTGCAGAGAGACAACCAATCAAAGTTTCTCTCTTGTATCGATGTTTCTCTACCTCTTTCTCTTACCCCTTCCTCTCTCAAAAAAAAAAAAAAAAAAAAAGAATCCTTGTGTACCATTGCCATGTATTCACATTTCTTTGAAAAGTTGACAGAAATTTTTAAATATTTTATTTACTATTTGTAAAATTTCAGTGAAGCAGAGATTTAACTGTCTATGCCTCTCTGCCCATATCACTGGTGAATAATTTCCTTGATGACAACATTTCAATGAAACATTTATGTGTATTTTGTCATACGTATAGTGTAGAGACACACACACTCACAACCAACAAAGAGTCAGCCTTGTCTTAAGGTTGTAGCTGTTAGGGTGACTAAACCCTACGGAGGCTAAGGACTTCTACTTACGCTGTCAGCACATCAGACTGGTTCATGCAAATTCTTCCATAAAGTGATGTCTCCTGGGAATAGAAACTTATGGTAGATGATATTTTAATGATTTTGTCTTTAGATGGCATGGTATTGTCATGTAAGAAAGTGTCTTTTATGATCACAAAATATGGTAATATTGAGACGCTTTTTTTTTTTTTTAAGATGTTTATTTTTAGAGAAGTGAAGGGAGGGAGAAAGAAGGAGAGAAACACTGATGGGCTGACTCTTGCACACCACCAGTTGGGGACCTGGCCCACATCCCAGTCATGTGCCCTGACAGTGAATCAGACCAAAGGCCTTTTGATTTTCAGGACAGCCCCCATTCCACTGAGCCATGCCAGTCAGTGCAAGATTCAAATGCTTTTTTAAAAAAAATTTATTTTATTGATTATGCTATTACAGTTTTCCTTATCTTTTTCCCCTACTTGCTTCACTCAACCCAGCACCACCTCCTCCCCACTCCCTCAGGCAATCCCCACACCATTGTTTATGTCCATGTTTCATGCATAAGTTCTTTGGCTCCTCCATTTTCTATACTGTACTTTACATCCCCATGTCTATTTTGTAACTACCTGTTTATGCTTCTTAATCCCCTCACCTGTTCACCCATTACCCCACACCCTCCTCCCATTTGGCAACCATCAAAACATTCTCTATATCCATGATTCTGTCTGTATTCTTGTTTGCTTAGTTTATGTTTTAGATTCAGTTGTTGATAGATAGGTATTTAATGCCATTTTATTCATAGTTTTGGTCCTCTTTCTCTTAAATAAGTCCCTTTAACGTTTCATATGATTATGGTTTGGTGATGATGAACTCATTTAGTTTTTTTCTTGTCTTGGAAGCTCTTTATCTGCCCTACGATTCTAAATGATAGCTTTGCTGGGTAGAGCAATCTTGGCTGTAGGTCCCCACTTTTTGTGACTTTGAATAGTTCTTGCCAATCCCTTCTAGCCTGCATAGTTTCTTTTGAGAAGACAGCTGACAATCTTACGGGAACTCCTTTCTGGCAGCTCTATTCTTTCCTCTTGCTGCTTTTAAGATTCTCTCTTCACCTTTAACCTTTGGCATTTTAGTTATGATATGTCCTAGATGGACCTTTCTGCATCCTTCTTGTTTGGGACTCTCTGTGCTGCCTGGACTTGCATGTCTATCTCCTTCACCAAATTAGGGAAGTTTTCTTTCATTATTTGTTCAAAGAGATTTCCAGTTTCTTGCTCTTTCTCTTTTTGGCACCCCATGATGCAAACGTTGAACCTCTTGAAGTTGTCTCAGAGGCTGTACACTATCCTTACGTGTTTGGGTTCTTTTTCCTTGTTGTTCTGATAGTTGTGTTTTTTGCTTCCTTCTGTTCAAAATCATTGATTTGATTCTCAGTTTCATTCACACTACTGTTGTTTCCCTGTAAATTGTTCTTTATTTCAATTAGTGTATCCTTGTTTCTGTCTGAGTCTTTTTTATGCTGCTGAGGTCCTCACTAAATTCCTTGAGCATCCTTATAACCAATGTTTTCAACTCTGCATCTGATAGATTGCTTATCTCCATTTTGTTTAGCTCTTTTCCTGGAGTCAATCTCTTCTCTCATATAGGCCATGTTTCTTTGTCTCCTCATTTTGGAAGCCTCCCTGTGTTTGTTTCTATGTATTAGGTAGAGCTGCTATGACTCCCTGTCTCAGTAGTGTGACCTAATGTAGTAGGTGTCCGGCAGGGTCCAGTGGCACAGCCTTCCCTATCACGCAAGCTGGGTACTTGAGATGTGCCCTCTATATGGACTGAGTACACCCTCCTCTTTTAGTTGAGCCTTGGTTGCTGTTGTCAGATAAGTGGTAGGGATTTACCCAGGCCATCCAGCTTCAAGGATTGGCTGTGACCACTTACGACCAACCACTGTCCTATGGCAGGATCAGCTGTGGGGGCAGAGTGGTGGTGCTCTGACGTGGTCTATACCTGTCCACTGGGTGCACTGAGCCTTGGGTTCCCTGGTGGTGCAGGCCAAAGTCAGACCCGACCTGTGTTCTGCCTGGGGCCACCCTGCCTGAGCTATAAATCAATCTGAGATGTGCTGGGTTTAGAGATTCCCAGGTGAAGACTAACCTAATCTAGTCTGGTTGCTGCTAGTGTGAGACCTGAGACTCACCGAGGCCAGCTGTTGGTTATTTGAGAGTATTTAGGAAGTTGTGCACAGTAAGTGGAGACCAGCCATTCTTATGGAAAAGCAACTTGGGTAGGCTTGTAAACTGGGTAAGGCAGAGTCTCTAGGGCTCTCCAAGGAGGGTCAATCACTGTTTACCATGTTGATGGAGTCTTAGATAAGGCACCTGCTTGCTAGCTTTGTGGCTCTGGGGGGAGGGTTTAGAAATGGGACAATGGCCTCTGCTTGCCTTGATGCCAGACACTTCAGGTTTTCCCAGTATGCCGGTACCTTTCAAGGTGCTACCCTAGTGCTAGAGTTCAGAGGGAGTAAGTCTGAGTAGGTGAGTCCATGTGTGGGTTCTTTAAGAGGAACTGCTTGGGGGGCTTCAGCAGATTCTTCCACTGACTCAATCCCTGCTGATTTTTTGCAGGCAGAAGTTGTGGGAATTTATCTTCCTGACACTGGAATCCTTGGGCTGGGGTACTGGTATAGGGTTGGGACTTCTCTCTCCTGAAATATCCTTCCCAAATTTTATCCACCATATGTGGGTGTAGGGCCACCTCATTCTGCATCTGTGCCCCTCCCTCCATTGTGGGTAGATGTGGTTTCTTTAATTCTGTAGTTTTCAGACTTCCATTCAACTCGATTTCACATGGTTCTGAGTGATGGTTGCTCTATATTTTAGTTGCAATTTTAATGTGGTTGTGTGAAGAGGCAAGCCATGTCTGCCTATGCCACCATTTTGACTGGAAAGCCACTATTCAGATGCTTTTAATTGCTTTGTGTTATCTTTTTTTTTTTT